>KZ308151.1:512344-609629 GCA_000376725.2 Ladona fulva | reverse complement strand
TCGAAGTTTATTTGATTTGAAAATATTGGAAACGGAAGACGTACAAGTTTATCACTTTTTAACTTGAGTAAATACGCCAACACTTTTAAAATTACTCGAAATGAAATAGTTTGTTAACTATAATATACGTAAGCAATCTCCACCAATAATGGTGACTCTTTCAGGGTGACCTCCGATTCATTTGTTTCGAGCACAAAAATCAATTCAAAATTTCCGATCCATATCAGACTCTTAGTTATAAATAACGCCAATTAAAATTTGCATTTTTTGCTGATGTCTTAACATTGATAATGGAAGAATTCTACAAAACTATTATCTCTGGATATGAACAAAAAACTTGATCATAAGAACTTTTCAACAAAATAAATTCCCTATTTATTTAGTTTTCTAAAACAATATCTTTATATTAAAGGGAATACGAATCGTTTCCGAATATGGGATTTCTATCAGAAAAACATAAAATATAATCACTTTATTTTTTATGCAAGAAGTCACTACATAAAAAATAGAGTTATTTGGTTCTATAGGCACATGTGGGTGAAACTAGGAAGTTTAAATTCGAGCAATCTTAAGGAAATAGAATGTAAATTTCCTACTACTACTACTTTTAATTCCTATTCTTGTGTTCCTAAAAAATGTGAAATACTTCAGGCTCTTCAGATTGCCCATAGGCGCTGATGTGTTCCACATCTGAATCTGCAATTCGTACACAACAGAATTAGAAACAATGGTCCTACGGCAATCTGAAGACCGATCAGCTGGTTATTTCTTAATAACATTTTAAAACATTTTATCACTAATTTTTCATTACTGAAGCAACTTACTTTGCAAAAATTTCAAGGAGAAGGAAAACTCGTACAATGTTAAAAATTGAAAATTTAATCGGCATTAGGTATAATTGTTAGGAATCGACCCAAATTGCTGGGTGCCTGCAAGCATTTCAACTCTTTACTAGAAGCAAAATTCCTTTATAGTAAAAATAAAAATTTTATCCTTTATCTGCTTTTAATTTTACTAACAGAATTCTGTCTGGTGATTCCTGTTGTTTTCGTTCGTATGTAAATTATTTGTATCCGTGCGGAAAAGTTTATTTTGCCAAATAAAAGTTAGGCGTAGCAGTGTATAAAAAAAATACGAATGATAATGAAAATCGGAGACATAAGCACAAAACCATATAAACATCTTAACGCCTGAGTCAAAATGTAGCGAGCTATATTAGTTTATATATGAAATCAATGTCATAATTGTATTAATAATCAATCAAGGATGGAATAATACTTAGATCTCAAGAGAATGGCAGAAGATAGGAGCTCCTGGCTGCAGCGCCAAGACTGCCTCTCAATGATGGATGACTCATAATATATACATATATTTAGAAATGTAATGCAAAATTTTTAAATATATTTTCACTTCTCATCAATTCATTAACTTTCCTTCAATCTTTCAGTTATGTGGTGAAGGAATAAGAGTTTGTTTTGGTTTGTCATCTATTCAACTTTTACGATATGAAAGTCATACTGCATGGCATGGCAAACAGATAGCGTGCTAAAATCTCAGTATCGCGAAACTGTGTGGGTCCAAAAGAAGTCTGATATTCAACTTGAACGAAACAGGAGTATTATACGTTGAAATCATCATACAATGATCCTCAATAGTTTGTGAATGTTTATACTTTCAAATGAATAATATACATGATTTATTTGAAAGAGTCCGCAACCCTGTAAAAATGAGAAGTTACTTCTTGAGGTTGAACTTGACGTTCAAGGTAACTATATCTCAACCGTGTACCTAAACTTATGTAAATCTGAGCAAATATTACTTTGCGATGTTTGGAAGTGTTCATTTTTTATTCAGTTTATATCAAAATTACATATTTTTTGATATTAAAAAACAAAGGTTTTTATCTTCCTCAGCAGTTGATGTTGGAGCGAATAAGGTCTTTTTGAGCAATACGTGTCCATGGTTGATTTAAATTTAAACGCAAGAAAAACTTAACATTGGTTACTTCCAAGGATTTTTTATCACCAGGTTATTATTGAGTATGAATTTTTTTCAGATAATGTTTTAAATTAGGAGTCCATTATTCAATTTGTGACTTAAAAATGAAGTTGGGATAGTGGGAGTAGTACGAGGCGATGAACGAATTGAACGTGGTATTACTAAGGTTTGCGAAATAAATATAGAGATATAGGGAAAATCGATTCATTAAAACTGTGATTATCTTGTAGTTTTACTTTAAAACGCATAAAAAATGAAGAGAAAACATTTTTTAAGGTCCAAGTGAATAAACATAAAACCGACGTAAGGAAAGGAAATGAGCAAGGGATATCATGAAAAATATAGTGCTTATTAATTAAAATTGAGATAAAGGAAGCACTTAAGAATATATTCGAGCGCAGTCCTCTGCAGTCGAAAGAATTGTGAACATTGTAGCCATTGACACCACAAGGAAAGTTTGTATTTGGTACCACATATAGGGAAGAAAGCTTCCGAAAATCATCGGTAGTTACATGTCCATGAGATCCTACTAAGAAGCTATAACTAAGAGAGCGAGAATATTTTATGATAGAAATTTTTCTTGAATTTGAGAGGAAAACAATTAGATCGGAAAGGAAATCTGTAAAGGGAACATCATTGATGGATATGTATTTGAAAACGTTACAAAGGCTACTACGACGTAAAGGCGATCGGGTTAACAGAAGTCAAATGCTGGAAAAGAAAAGTAGGAACAAGAAATAGCTGAGAGTTTATAAGAGGGAAAATTGGATAGAAGGTAAGTAGGAGATCTCATGACAGACGTAGAATCAGTAGGAATTCCCTAAAGAAAAAAGCCAGTGAAAACTAATTGAATTACTGTATTATAGATGAAATATGTTTAAAATCGTATCCAATTATTTAATCGCTGCGTCCGCACAGTTGTTCGGTGACGTTTTCGTCATAGTGGTAGAGAATAGAGAGGTATAAGGTAGAGACTTTATTATTTTCAACGTATCTTTGACCTAATGCATTGTAAAATATAATTTTGCCGTTTTTGATACTTCTGCGTGAACTTCCTTACGTTTTTAGTACCTCTTCGACGAGTCGAAGAAGATGTGCACACAAAAAACAAACGAACATTTGTTGTTAATTGCTACGTGTATCGTTTGTGAGAGAAGTTAATAAATCATTGTTTCATTGCATCTATTACTCTCAGTTTTTCCTGATTATCAGATCAGTAGAGGCAACAGGAATTTCGTGTGCCATATGTTACACTTTTCTATAAAATGTTTCAGCTAGATACTCAGAAGCATCCTCGTTTTTTTTTGATAGAATATACCCTTTGTTCAAATGGTGAAAACAACTTCCACTCGTGAGAATTTTCGTTACGTTATTCCTTAATCATAAGTTTTAACAAAACTTATCGCATAACGTCGCATCGGATTATTACTTAAAGCCTTTTACTGCGACAATTGACTAAGTCGATTTGACGTTCATAGTCCTAAAGATGCATCTAATCCGAATACGCAGCGTAAGGGTTAACACATTTTTTATCTGAATCATATTTAAGGAATCATGTATAGAACATTTACGTTTTCGCAGATAAATCCAACAGCCGCATCGAGTGAATATATATTTTTGTGTTTCAACATTTTTTGTTTTATGCATTATTTCCGCCATTCTTATGAAGTATCTTAACATCAAATAATTCATAATAAACCTCAGAGGCCGTACACAGAAAATGGCGTTCGTTGCCCGTTTCCTTCGACGTAGGCACACTGAATATTTCACAGAAATGCAATATGCTTCCTCGTTTTAATCAATGGGCTTCTTTTGAAATCGTAAGCTCTCTTAAGGTGGTCAGAAATACACGAGTGTAAATATTGGTCAGCCCGTGTTTATTTTGCGCATCGATCTATGTCAAAATGTCATAGATTCCGATAGGTGTGATGCAACGCAGCCGAGTGGAATTCTTTAGGTCTGTTTCAAAGGAGAGCGCCAATTGCTGTTTCCTTGAAGACAGAACGCTATCCATGCTAGAGGTCGTTCTAATGCATTGCACTTGTCATAGGGGCCACTTCCTTATCGGGGTCGTTCCGCCACATTTCCCCTCCCGTCGTCTTAGTGATCAATGCGGCGAGATCTCTTTGATGGATTATAAAATTTTAACTGAACTCGTGATCGACACGAAGTGCATCGGTGCACGGTCTGTGTAATATTTTTAATTGCTCAGAAGTAATGATGATTCATTTGGCTCCAATCAGTGAAGTGTGTGAATTCTGTTTCTTATCGGATGGGTTAGTAATCCGTGCTCATCCAACGAACGCACAAGTTATCATTGAGATCATTAATAAATCTTCAACACATAATAACATGTACTGCATGTTCCGCATCTTCATTGATGGATATTGATATAATCAAGCATTTAGGAGCTGCGGGATCTTGTCACCCTTCTGCAAATCGAAAAAATAATAAAGTTCAGAACCAGGGCATTCATGGATAGATTCTTTACGTTAAAAATTTAACTTAATTTTTTCGAAGCGAAAAAACCTTCACTAGTGTTGTTCTAAGACCTTCAAAGGGTTCACTTTGCAGTAAAGTTTCTATGTTGTTCTTGAAGTTAAAACTAATTTTCCTCTCGTCCTGCTGCAGTTATAGATCAGTAGTTTCGCTAGATGTCGAGCCGAGTCAAATTTAAGTTGTTAGCGTATTTCTTTTCATATACCTTTGAGAGGATAATTAACTTGGATTTATTGGTATTTTAATCGAATATAGATTTCTTAACAATGTCTTATTTTCTCGTATACTTCCCTATATTCTTTAATCCTTACTGAAGTAGGAATTTCCTGAAGTAAGAAGCAAATAACTATAAAAACCATCAGGGATAAATGCGCACAGCTAATGTGCATTGCACTGTCGATAAGAGAATCTTCAGAGCTTGAAGGACAGTATGGAACTGTGAGTTTACAATATTAGATCGCACTGTCTACAGTTTTATTTTGTCATTAAAGTATGAAGATGCTCTAATTGACTGCGAAATGTACATTAACTCTATTTGTTCACCCTTGATTGTTTTTGGAGTTATTTGCAACTTACCTATATAACCTTAAGTGACCTATACCTTTCTTTCATTTACTGAAGTAATTTAAATTCTCGGAATCATTTAGCTATGATTCTAGGATACATAGTCTATATTTTCAGGAATTATTTCTTAATTCTCTTAACTATTTACTACGGATTCTGAATTGATGATAGAAAACCAACTTAGTTACTCTTCTATGCACTGTTGATGGATAGATAATTATTAAAAGTTTAAAAAAATGAGTGTTCATTATTTGCATGAACCTCTCATAATTATCCGTTTATGGTGTTTGTTCCTTGAGAGAATTAGACATTTTAACTGTATTTCTATAACCTTCTCCGTGGTTGTATGGGTAAATCCCTTTTCTCGGGAAATAACAATAAATGGAACTAATTCCTTTCACTTCCGAAAGCACTGACATCAACTCGAAATCTTCTAGTAGAGAAGGTTATATAATTTCCAGCAGTAATCAACGTTGAAATTTTAGTGGCAAAGAAGAGCTTATATGTTCGAAAGTTTAACCATATTGATGAATAAAACCTTACATCGTCATTTACATTATGCGATTTCAAAGAGTAGTAGTATTTTGGTAGGGAAAGATTTTTCACTTTCCTCTAACACGAAATCCGACGACAATGTTGCGTTCAAATTTTGATCTCTAAGGATTCTAAGAAAATAAATACTTGAACCAAGGTGTTAACATTACAATAAAAGCAAAGAAAAACCAAACCACAATCTGAATTTCGCCCTTACAAACAAATAGTGAATTAGAGTTAAGTTTGAGGAACTTGACGGAAGTGAATGAATCATTCATATATTTAAAAATCCTCTTACCAAAGTAATGAAGAGAAAGAAAGTATTGGATATTTTTTATGGGAATCTCATCTAAATCTGCAACTTCGGTGAAAGCAACACGGTGGTTATTCTAATCACTTAATGAAATAAAATGCAGTCGTGGTAATTTCTGAACTCACAAAAAAGCAATACGTCCCGGGCTCCCGTTGTTGTAATGTATATTTGATGTTTTCACGGAAGGATTTGGTAAGTTTGTTGAAGAGTTACTAGATGAAGCACCTCAACTGCCCTAATGGCCTACTATATTCATAAGGAAACATTAGGTTAACTGATGTTACGATCACTCGATTTGTATAAATTTTTTCCTCGAAAAATACACTATGGTAAGTGACCAGAAAAATAGCGTACCCCTTGCTGAACCCTTAGTGGTGGCATTCAGAATACGTAGATAAATGTAGAAGCAAACATAAAAATATGAAATAAATGCAGCAATCATTTGGCATTTATACCACCGCAAAATCTATATTATTGCCGAAATTTAAATTTTTTTAACCCTAACAGCTATCTGTGTTATAATTCAGTATCGTCAGTGATTCTTTAAAATTAAAAAGCGTCTCTACCGACAGTATTGTTGCCATAATTCTGATGAAATTTCAATCATTAAAATAGCAATATCTTTTGATTTGTGCTATCGCCATATAATTATACCAATCGATGGCAGTTCCCTTTTACAGTCTATTCCTTCACATCCATGTCGCGAAAGCAAACCTTTTGAAGGTAATTGCGAGTTTTTCGGCGATGAAATTTGTCTACGTCGCTATCATCAATTTGCAGCAATATTGTGACTCGGGCGTAACAAGCGAACAAAATAATCCGCAACTGTCAATCCCGATTCCAAAAGGTCCCAACAAAGTGATGACTTGCGTCGAGAATCGGAAAAGTTTGCAGAAACGTTGTCATGGATACAGCGTCCGCGGGCCATAGGAATTTGCCATCTGTCACACTGACTACTAATTGTTAAAATATTCCCGGTCGGTTAGCAGAGAAAAAGGACATCCCGCGAGCCACGTCATTTATAACAAAAGTTTTGTCGAGACAGTGGCGTCGATTCATTTGGCCGATCCTCCGCCAGAATGGAGCAAACAGGAGACCGCCATAATGGAAGACGGCTTTTACACAGAAGAGAAAGAAGACTGAAGAATGAACTAATTAAGTTCAAATTGATAGGTCATTCTTCCACAATCCCCAGTGATCCGTTCAAGCCCCACGGGGATAATAATGGATTTTGAATGTCTTTCTTCCGTCAATTTCAGACTTTAAGCTTTTATGGCTCCTTATTTTGTTTTAAAATTGTCATTAATGAATTTACTATTTACATATTAATATTTTTACCTCCCCTAATTCCATTTTTACATCAGTTTACTTCAGCAAACAATCTTATATACAACTTCGGTAAGTACGTGGTGATATTCCACGAAGTAATAATGGAAGAAAGTTTGGGCAGCCTTATTTACGATGGTAAACTGAAACCCGGCAATAAGTAATGAGTAAAAAATCATATTTGCATCGCATGTTTCCACATACTCACGAAGAATCGTGGAGGGTTAAAGAAGCTTGGACTAATCCAGATCTTGTAATCTCGGCACGATAAAATGCGATTGCGTATAAACAGCGGTTTCCTTTGATTTGGTCCAAAGCGGAGGTAAGCATCGAAGAGAAAGAGGCATCAAAGTCACATATATTGTCATAGCTTGCATGAGAACGATTTCAGTATTCTTCGACTGCCTCTGTCTTTTCATCCCCTTTATAAGTTGACGTGTTAAAAGATAAAAATGAGAACTAAATATAGAGTCTACCTTATTTCAGGCTAACCTTGATTCAACCATTATAAAGTTATAAGATATCTCTGCATTTATATTCGAATATTTCATTCACTATATGCTTGTAGTAAAATGGTAACTAATTGCAGAAGTGCTGTTAAAAAAACGAATTTGAAAGCTTTCCCGTAAATTGGCTTCTTCAGTGCCATATTCAAATTTTACGCGAATTTGCCGGTCCAGGTAGTGAATTTGTGCTATATATTTTTCAGTAGAACTCTAGAGACGCATCGCAAACGACATTGATGCAACGCTCCAAATTTTGCAGCGGCTACATCTTTGCGGGATTGAATTTTCGAATAGTAATTTTCGACCTTTCACGTAAGAACTATCATATTTAAGCTGAATGCCGATAACAGAAACCATTTTGCGTATAAAGGTAGTGTACGAAAATAGCTATTCGTAAGGCAAGGCACGGTAATGTTTTGAACTGAAATTCCAGCACTTCTCGTGTGACTTCCTCTTGCAATCTGGTCATATTTTTGAAATGTGAATTATATGTTAACTTTTGAATAAATATTCGGCTAAGTGACATAATGGAGATTTTTTCAATAGAATTTAATTTGTATAAGATCTAATTGTTGAATAATTTTGCAGAATTCGTTTGCAATTTTACTCTTTGAAGATGCTCTAATTGACTGCGAAATGTACATTAACTCTATTTGTTCACCCTTGATTGTTTTTGGAATTATTTGTAACTTACCTATATAACCACTTTCAAATGAATAATATACATGATTTATATGAAAGAGTCCGCAACCCTGTAAAAATGAGAAGTTACTTCTTGAGGTTGAACTTGACGTTCAAGGTAACTTTATCTCAACCGTGTACCTAAACTTATGTAAATCTGAGCAAATATTACTTTGCGATGTTTGGAAGTGTTCATTTTTTATTCAGTTTATATCAAAATTACATATTTTTTGATATTAAAAAACAAAGGTTTTTATCTTCCTCAGCAGTTGATGTTGGAGCGAATAAGGTCTTTTTGAGCAATACGTGTCCATGGTTGATTTAAATTTAAACGCAAGAAAAACTTAACATTGGTTACTTCCAAGGATTTTTTATCACCAGGTTATTATTGAGTATGAATTTTTTTCAGATAATGTTTTAAATTAGGAGTCCATTATTCAATTTGTGACTTAAAAATGAAGTTGGGATAGTGGGAGTAGTACGAGGCGATGAACGAATTGAACGTGGTATTACTAAGGTTTGCGAAATAAATATAGAGATATAGGGAAAATCGATTCATTAAAACTGTGATTATCTTGTAGTTTTACTTTAAAACGCATAAAAAATGAAGAGAAAACATTTTTTAAGGTCCAAGTGAATAAACATAAAACCGACGTAAGGAAAGGAAATGAGCAAGGGATATCATGAAAAATATAGTGCTTATTAATTAAAATTGAGATAAAGGAAGCACTTAAGAATATATTCGAGCGCAGTCCTCTGCAGTCGAAAGAATTGTGAACATTGTAGCCATTGACACCACAAGGAAAGTTTGTATTTGGTACCACATATAGGGAAGAAAGCTTCCGAAAATCATCGGTAGTTACATGTCCATGAGATCCTACTAAGAAGCTATAACTAAGAGAGCGAGAATATTTTATGATAGAAATTTTTCTTGAATTTGAGAGGAAAACAATTAGATCGGAAAGGAAATCTGTAAAGGGAACATCATTGATGGATATGTATTTGAAAACGTTACAAAGGCTACTACGACGTAAAGGCGATCAGGTTAACAGAAGTCAAATGCTGGAAAAGAAAAGTAGGAACAAGAAATAGCTGAGAGTTTATAAGAGGGAAAATTGGATAGAAGGTAAGTAGGAGATCTCATGACAGACGTAGAATCAGTAGGAATTCCCTAAAGAAAAAAGCCAGTGAAAACTAATTGAATTACTGTATTATAGATGAAATATGTTTAAAATCGTATCCAATTATTTAATCGCTGCGTCCGCACAGTTGTTCGGTGACGTTTTCGTCATAGTGGTAGAGAATAGAGAGGTATAAGGTAGAGACTTTATTATTTTCAACGTATCTTTGACCTAATGCATTGTAAAATATAATTTTGCCGTTTTTGATACTTCTGCGTGAACTTCCTTACGTTTTTAGTACCTCTTCGACGAGTCGAAGAAGATGTGCACACAAAAAACAAACGAACATTTGTTGTTAATTGCTACGTGTATCGTTTGTGAGAGAAGTTAATAAATCATTGTTTCATTGCATCTATTACTCTCAGTTTTTCCTGATTATCAGATCAGTAGAGGCAACAGGAATGTCGTGTGCCATATGTTACACTTTTCTATAAAANAGTTTTATATATTTAGATTGGATATTTGAAAATAAGATGTCGATAGATGTTTTAAAATGTAAACACATTTCATTCTCTAAGAAATTACATAAAAAATATTCTCCTTGTATTTGAATGGGGTCCAAATTTCGCCTTTCAAACATATGAAATATTTGGTAGTAACTATAAGACATGACCTTAATTGGGAAGGTCATGTTAATGATGTTGTTACAAAAGGATTCAAAAGCTTGCACTTCCTTATGCGAAATTTAAAAAAGAGTAGCAAACCCACAAAAGAGCTGGCATATTTGTCTATTGTAAGACCCATAATGGAGTACTGCTGTAGTGTGTGGGACGCTTACTGTAAAGGACAAACACGTAGAATAGAAATGGTCCAGCGTAATGCAGCAAGAATTGTCATGGAGCGTTTTGAAAGAAAGGATAGTGTTACAGGACTGTTGGCGTATCCAGGATGGGAATCAATGGAAAAGCGGCGGAGGGACCGAAGATTGTTATTATTCATAAGTCGGTCACTAATAAAAAAAGGAAATGAAGAAGCTCAAAGAGAGACTTTCCCACCCAAAATTCTATGGGATTTCCTCCGAAAGAGAGTACACAATTAAAGAACAAAGACGTGGGGAAAAAATCTTATATTTCAGGACCGGGAAGGGACCGGAACAATATTCCAAGGAGTATCTTAAAGCTCTTTCTAAATAACTGTAGGGAAATGAAGAAGAGACTAAAGCGAATTTTATAATTCTAAGTTTTACTAATATTATATTCCTTTAACCTTTCTTTCTCTTCTTCCGGAATAATTATTGTAGGGGTAATCTGTGTTACTCTTTTGTATGTAATTCTTTTATGGGTGTGTTATATTATATATATGCATTACTCTACTCACTGAAACCAGGTATTTGTGCCCATTTGTGGTGTTTAAACGATAATAATAATAATCGAATAACTCTGTTACGGCGACTTTCTTGAGCAGGTATAAGGAGTTGTTGATATAGTAGTTTATATGCCATGAGATAGAGGAAACATTAAGTTTCGGTATCGGAATCTTATTTTCAAGCTAAATATTAATGAACTCAGTGACCCAACTCAGACCAGTAAAATTTAAAATAATAAATATCTACATTAGAAGCAGGATAATATGACGATGTATTTTAATTTCATATTTGGTTCATATCCCGAGAAACATGTAAGGCATCATGAGAATAACGTAGACAGAAGCTAGACATTTTTTGTACCTAAAATTATAAATAGAAAGATACCGCACTTTCCGAAAATGTTTGACTCGAATATAAACCATTAACGAATTACTCGAAGTTTATTTGATTTGAAAATATTGGAAACGGAAGACGGACAAGTTTATCACTTTGTAACTTGAGCAAATACGCCAACACTTTTAAAATGATTCGAAATGAAATAGTTTGTTAACTATAATATACGTAAACAATCTCCGCCAATAATGGTGACTCTTTCAGGGAGACCTCCGATTCATTTGTTTCGAGCACAAAAATCAATTCAAAATTTCCAATCCATATCAGACTNTAAGTTTTAACAAAACTTATCGCATAACGTCGCATCGGATTATTACTTAAAGCCTTTTACTGCGACAATTGACTAAGTCGATTTGACGTTCATAGTCCTAAAGATGCATCTAATCCGAATACGCAGCGTAAGGGTTAACACATTTTTTATCTGAATGTTTTCTAAAACAATATCTTTATATTAAAGGGAATACGAATCGTTTCCGAATATGGGATTTCTATCAGAGAAACATAAAATATAATCACTTTATTTTTTATGCACGAAGTCACTCCATAAAAAATAGAGTTATTTGGTTCTATAGGCACATGTGGGTGAAACTAGGAAGTTTAAATTCGAGCAATCTTAAGGAAATAGAATGTAAATTTCCTACTACTACTACTTTTAATTCCTATTCTTGTGTTCCTAAAAAATGTGAAATACTTCAGGCTCTTCAGATTGCCCATAGGCGCTGATGTGTTCCACATCTGAATCTGCAATTCGTACACAACAGAATTAGAAACAATGGTCCTACGGCAATCTGAAGACCGATCAGCTGGTTATTTCTTAATAACATTTTAAAACATTTTATCACTAATTTTTCATTACTGAAGCAACTTACTTTGCAAAAATTTCAAGTAGAAGGAAAACTCGTAGAATGTTAAAAATTGAAAATTTAATCGGCATTAGGTATAATTGTTAGGAATCGACCCAAATTGCTGGGTGCCTGCAAGCATTTCAACTCTTTACTAGAAGCAAAATTCCTTTATAGTAAAAATAAAAATTTTATCCTTTATCTGCTTTTAATTTTATTAACGGAATTCTGTCTGCTGATTTCTGTTGTTTTCTTTCGCATGCAAATTGTTTGTATCCGTGCGGAAAAGTTTATTTTGCCAAATAAAAGTTAGGCGTAGCAGTGTATAAAAAAAATACGAATGATAATGAAAATCGGAGACATAAGCACAAAACCATATAAACATCTTAACGCCTGAGTCAAAATGTAGCGAGCTATATTAGTTTATATATGAAATCAATGTCATAATTGTATTAATAATCAATCAAGGATGGAATAATACTTAGATCTCAAGAGAATGGCAGAAGATAGGAGCTCCTGGCTGCAGCGCCAAGACTGCCTCTCAATGATGGATGACTCATAATATATACATATATTTAGAAATGTAATGCAAAATTTTTAAATATATTTTCACTTCTCATCAATTCATTAACTTTCCTTCAATCTTTCAGTTATGTGGTGAAGGAATAAGAGTTTGTTTTGGTTTGTCATCTATTCAACTTTTACGATATGAAAGTCATACTGCATGGGGGCAAACAGATAGCGTGCTAAAATCTCAGTATCGCGAAACTGTGTGGGTCCAAAAGAAGTCTGATATTCAACTTGAACGAAACAGGAGTATTATACGTTGAAATCATCATACAATGATCCTCAATAGTTTGTGAATGTATATACTTTCAAATGAATAATATACATGATTTATATGAAAGAGTCCGCAACCCTGTAAAAATGAGAAGTTACTTCTTGAGGTTGAACTTGACGTTCAAGGTAACTTTATCTCAACCGTGTACCTAAACTTATGTAAATCTGAGCGAATATTACTTTGCGATATGTTTTGCGAAGTGTTCATTTTTTATTCAGTTTATATCAAAATTACATATTTTTTGATATTAAAAAACAAAGGTTTTTATCTTCCTCAGCAGTTGATGTTGGAGCGAATAAGGTCTTTTTGAGCAATACGTGTCCATGGTTGATTTAAATTTAAACGCAAGAAAAACTTAACATTGGTTACTTCCAAGGATTTTTTATCACCAGGTTATTATTGAGTATGAATTTTTTTCAGATAATGTTTTAAATTAGGAGTCCATTATTCAATTTGTGACTTAAAAATGAAGTTGGGATAGTGGGAGTAGTACGAGGCGATGAACGAATTGAACGTGGTATTACTAAGGTTTGCGAAATAAATATAGAGATATAGGGAAAATCGATTCATTAAAACTGTGATTATCTTGTAGTTTTACTTTAAAACGCATAAAAAATGAAGAGAAAACATTTTTTAAGGTCCAAGTGAATAAACATAAAACCGACGTAAGGAAAGGAAATGAGCAAGGGATATCATGAAAAATATAGTGCTTATTAATTAAAATTGAGATAAAGGAAGCACTTAAGAATATATTCGAGCGCAGTCCTCTGCAGTCGAAAGAATTGTGAACATTGTAGCCATTGACACCACAAGGAAAGTTTGTATTGGTACCACATATAGGGACGAAAGCTTCCGAAAATCATCGGTAGTTACATGTCCATGAGATCCTACTAAGAAGCTATAACTAAGAGAGCGAGAATATTTTATGATAGAAATTTATCTTGAATTTGAGAGGAAAACAATTAGATTGGAAAGGAAATCTGTAAAGGGAACATCATTGATGGATATGTATTTGAAAACGTTACAAAGGCTACTACGACGTAAAGGCGATCAGGTTAACAGAAGTCAAATGCTGGAAAAGAAAAGTAGGAACAAGAAATAGCTGAGAGTTTATAAGAGGGAAAATTGGATAGAAGGTAAGTAGGAGATCTCATGACAGACGTAGAATCAGTAGGAATTCCCTAAAGAAAAAAGCCAGTGAAAACTAATTGAATTACTGTATTATAGATGAAATATGTTTAAAATCGTATCCAATTATTTAATCGCTGCGTCCGCACAGTTGTTCGGTGACGTTTTCGTCATAGTGGTAGAGAATAGAGAGGTATAAGGTAGAGACTTTATTATTTTCAACGTATCTTTGACCTAATGCATTGTAAAATATAATTTTGCCGTTTTTGATACTTCTGCGTGAACTTCCTTACGTTTTTAGTACCTCTTCGACGAGTCGAAGAAGATGTGCACACAAAAAACAAACGAACATTTGTTGTTAATTGCTACGTGTATCGTTTGTGAGAGAAGTTAATAAATCATTGTTTCATTGCATCTATTACTCTCAGTTTTTCCTGATTATCAGATCAGTAGAGGCAACAGGAATGTCGTGTGCCATATGTTACACTTTTCTATAAAATGTTTCAGCTAGATACTCAGAAGCATCCTCGTTTTTTTTTGATAGAATATACCCTTTGTTCAAATGGTGAAATCAACTTCCACTCGTGAGAATTTTCGTTACGTTATTCCTTAATCATAAGTTTTAACAAAACTTATCGCATAACGTCGCATCGGATTATTACTTAAAGCCTTTTACTGCGACAATTGACTAAGTCGATTTGACGTTCATAGTCCTAAAGATGCATCTAATCCGAATACGCAGCGTAAGGGTTAACACATTTTTTATCTGAATCATATTTAAGGAATCATGTATAGAACATTTACGTTTTCGCAGATAAATCCAACAGCCGCATCGAGTGAATATATATTTTTGTGTTTCAACATTTTTTGTTTTATGCATTATTTCCGCCATTCTTATGAAGTATCTTAACATCAAATAATTCATAATAAACCTCAGAGGCCGTACACAGAAAATGGCGTTCGTTGCCCGTTTCCTTCGACGTAGGCACACTGAATATTTCACAGAAATGAAATATGCTTCCTCGTTTTAATCAATGGGCTTCTTATGAAATCGGAAGCTCTCTTAAGGTGGTCAGAAATACACGAGTGTAAATATTGGTCAGCCCGTGTTTATTTTGCGCATCGATCTATGTCAAAATGTCATAGATTCCGATAGGTGTGATGCAACGCAGCCGAGTGGAGTTCTTTAGGTCTGTTTCAAAGGAGAGCGCCAATTGCTGTTTCCTTGAAGACAGAACGCTATCCATGCTAGAGGTCGTTCTAATGCATTGCACTTGTCATAGGGGCCACTTCCTTATCGGGGTCGTTCCGCCACATTTCCCCTCCCGTCGTCTTAGTGATCAATGCGGCGAGATCTCTTTGATGGATTATAAAATTTTAACTGAACTCGTGATCGACACGAAGTGCATCGGTGCACGGTCTGTGTAATATTTTTAATTGCTCAGAAGTAATGATGATTCATTTGGCTCCAATCAGTGAAGTGTGTGAATTCTGTTTCTTATCGGATGGGTTAGTAATCCGTGCTCATCCAACGAACGCACAAGTTATCATTGAGATCATTAATAAATCTTCAACACATAATAACATATACTGCATGTTCCGCATCTTCATTGATGGATATTGATATAATCAAGCATTTAGGAGCTGCGGGATCTTGTCACCCTTCTGCAAATCAAAAAAATAATAAAGTTCAGAACCAGGGCATTCATGGATAGATTCTTTACGTTAAAAATTTAACTTAATTTTTTCGAAGCGAAAAAACCTTCACTAGTGTTGTTCTAAGACCTTCAAAGGGTTCACTTTGCAGTAAAGTTTCTATGTTGTTCTTGAAGTTAAAACTAATTTTCCTCTCGTCCTGCTGCAGTTATAGATCAGTAGTTTCGCTAGATGTCGAGCCGAGTCAAATTTAAGTTGTTAGCGTATTTCTTTTCATATACCTTTGAGAGGATAATTAACTTGGATTTATTGGTATTTTAATCGAATATAGATTTCTTAACAATGTCTTATTTTCTCGTATACTTCCCTATATTCTTTAATCATTACTGAAGTAGGAATTTCCTGAAATAAGAAGCAAATAACTACAAAAACCATCAGGGATAAATGCGCACAGCTAATGTGCATTGCACTGTCGATAAGAGAATCTTCAGAGCTTGAAGGACAGTATGGAACTGTGAGTTTATAATATAAGATCGCACTGTCTACAGTTTTATTTTGTCATTAAAGTCTGAAGATGCTCTAATTGACTGCGAAATGTACATTAACTCTATTTGTTCACCCTTGATGGTTTTTGGAATTATTTGCAACTTACCTATATAACCTTAAGTGACCTATACCTTTCTTTCATTTACTGAAGTAATTTAAATTCTCGGAATCATTTAGCTATGATTCTAGGATACATAGTCTATATTTTCAGGAATTATTTCTTAATTCTCTTAACAATTTACTAGGGATTCTGAATTGATGATAGAAAACCAACTTAGTTACTCTTCTATGCACTGTTGATGGATAGATAATTATTAAAAGTTTAAAAAAATGAGTGTTCATTATTTGCATGAACCTCTCATAATTATCCGTTTATGGTGTTTGTTCCTTGAGAGAATTAGACATTTTAACTGTATTTCTATAACCTTCTCCATGGTTGTATGGGTAAATCCCTTTTCTCGGGAAATAACAATAAATGGAACTAATTCCTTTCACTTCCGAAAGCACTGACATCAACTCGAAATCTTCTAGTAGAGAAGGTTATATAATTTCCAGCAGTAATCAACGTTGAAATTTTAGTGGCAAAGAAGAGCTTATATGTTCGAAAGTTTAACCATATTGATGAATAAAACCTTACATCGTCATTTACATTATGCGATTTCAAAGAGTAGTAGTATTTTGGTAGGGAAAGATTTTTCACTTTCCTCTAACACGAAATCCGACGACAATGTTGCGTTCAAATTTTGATCTCTAAGGATTCTAAGAAAATAAATACTTGAACCAAGGTGTTAACATTACAATAAAAGCAAAGAAAAACCAAACCACAATCTGAATTTCGCCCTTACAAACAAATAGTGAATTAGAGTTAAGTTTGAGGAACTTGACGGAAGTGAATGAATCATTCATATATTTAAAAATCCTCTTACCAAAGTAATGAAGAGAAAGAAAGTATTGGATATTTTTTATGGGAATCTCATCTAAATCTGCAACTTCGGTGAAAGCAACACGGTGGTTATTCTAATCACTTAATGAAATAAAATGCAGTCGTGGTAATTTCTGAACTCACAAAAAAGCAATACGTCCCGGGCTCCCGTTGTTGTAATGTATATTTGATGTTTTCACGGAAGGATTTGGTAAGTTTGTTGAAGAGTTACTAGATGAAGCACCTCAACTGCCCTAATGGCCTACTATATTCATAAGGAAACATTAGGTTAACTGATGTTACGATTACTCGATTTGTATAAATTTTTTCCTCGAAAAATACACTATGGTAAGTGACCAGAAAAATAGCGTACCCCTTGCTGAACCCTTAGTGGTGGCATTCAGAATACGTAGATAAATGTAAAAGCAAACATAAAAATATGAAATAAATGCAGCAATCATTTGGCATTTATACCACCGCAAAATCTATATTATTGCCGAAATTTAAATTTTTTTAACCCTAACAGCTATCTGTGTTATAATTCAGTATCGTCAGTGATTCTTTAAAATTAAAAAGCGTCTCTACCGACAGTATTGTTGCCATAATTCTGATGAAATTTCAATCATTAAAATAGCAATATCTTTTGATTTGTGCTATCGCCATATAATTATACCAATCGATGGCAGTTCCCTTTTACAGTCTATTCCTTCACATCCATGTCGCGAAAGCAAACCTTTTGAAGGTAATTGCGAGTTTTTCGGCGATGAAATTTGTCTACGTCGCTATCATCAATTTGCAGCAATATTGTGACTCGGGCGTAACAAGCGAACAAAATAATCCGCAACTGTCAATCCCGATTCCAAAAGGTCCCAACAAAGTGATGACTTGCGTCGAGAATCGGAAAAGTTTGCAGAAACGTTGTCATGGATACAGCGTCCGCGGGCCATAGGAATTTGCCATCTGTCACACTGACTACTAATTGTTAAAATATTCCCGGTCGGTTAGCAGAGAAAAAGGACATCCCGCGAGCCACGTCATTTATAACAAAAGTTTTGTCGAGACAGTGGCGTCGATTCATTTGGCCGATCCTCCGCCAGAATGGAGCAAACAGGAGACCGCCATAATGGAAGACGGCTTTTACACAGAAGAGAAAGAAGACTGAAGAATGAACTAATTAAGTTCAAATTGATAGGTCATTCTTCCACAATCCCCAGTGATCCGTTCAAGCCCCACGGGGATAATAATGGATTTTGAATGTCTTTCTTCCGTCAATTTCAGACTTTAAGCTTTTATGGCTCCTTATTTTGTTTTAAAATTGTCATTAATGAATTTACTATTTACATATTAATATTTTTACCTCCCCTAATTCCATTTTTACATCAGTTTACTTCAGCAAACAATCTTATATACAACTTCGGTAAGTACGTGGTGATATTCCACGAAGTAATAATGGAAGAAAGTTTGGGCAGCCTTATTTACGATGGTAAACTGAAACCCGGCAATAAGTAATGAGTAAAAAATCATATTTGCATCGCATGTTTCCACATACTCACGAAGAATCGTGGAGGGTTAAAGAAGCTTGGACTAATCCAGATCTTGTAATCTCGGCACGATAAAATGCGATTGCGTATAAACAGCGGTTTCCTTTGATTTGGTCCAAAGCGGAGGTAAGCATCGAAGAGAAAGAGGCATCAAAGTCACATATATTGTCATAGCTTGCATGAGAACGATTTCAGTATTCTTCGACTGCCTCTGTCTTTTCATCCCCTTTATAAGTTGACGTGTTAAAAGATAAAAATGAGAACTAAATATAGAGTCTACCTTATTTCAGGCTAACCTTGATTCAACCATTATAAAGTTATAAGATATCTCTGCATTTATATTCGAATATTTCATTCACTATATGCTTGTAGTAAAATGGTAACTAATTGCAGAAGTGCTGTTAAAAAAACAAATTTGAAAGCTTTCCCGTAAATTGGCTTCTTCAGTGCCATATTCAAATTTTACGCGAATTTGCCGGTCCAGGTAGTGAATTTGTGCTATATATTTTTCAGTAGAACTCTAGAGACGCATCGCAAACGACATTGATGCAACGCTCCAAATTTTGCAGCGGCTACATCTTTGCGGGATTGAATTTTCGAATAGTAATTTTCGACCTTTCACGTAAGAACTATCATATTTAAGCTGAATGCCGATAACAGAAACCATTTTGCGTATAAAGGTAGTGTACGAAAATAGCTATTCGTAAGGCAAGGCACGGTAATGTTTTGAACTGAAATTCCAGCACTTCTCGTGTGACTTCCTCTTGCAATCTGGTCATATTTTTGAAATGTGAATTATATGTTAACTTTTGAATAAATATTCGGCTAAGTGACATAATGGAGATTTTTTCAATAGAATTTAATTTGTATAAGATCTAATTGTTGAATAATTTTGCAGAATTCGTTTGCAATTTTACTCTTTTCAAGGCATGAAGAAGTTCAAAACAAAACTCTTTAAATCCCTGAGAACTAATTAATGAATAATCATCATGATGACGTAAGATATTCATGTATAAGAAAAGTGGGAGAACATCGAGTCAAGTGTTTCTGTATGTTTTAATATAGGTACATAAAATCTATGCATGATATCTTCTCCAACACGTATAATATATAGCCGTATATATAGCTTTTTATAAGCTTCAGTGGTGGTAACTTGAAAAGGGATATTTGTTAGTTGTTCGAAAAATATATTATAAAATAGTGATACGCAAAAATTAAAATCATTCTTCCAATTTATTCTCAAGTAGATGACCTAATGCAATGTTTCTAAACCTAACTCAACCTTATTTATTAAGTATTTAAAGAGACATCATCACTTGTATGCTAGATATGATTTTGTTGGGAGTATCATATGCTGTAAATCATATGCTTGCAAATATCGAAATTTACTCGTCATTGACTGCTATGTAATATCTTCACACTTTAGCGCTTTTCCTTCAAAAACTGAATTTCGTACACAATGCAGTTTTTACTTAGGCTCAATTTGCTATTGAGGTCATTCTTCTATATAACATTTCGATGTCGATCCTCTTAAAAGATGGTTTCATAAGCGGGTTTCTTAAGCGATCAACAGTACAGCATGCAGCCTTTCGGTGAAAAACGTTTCCTCAACCATAGTTTAGGATGAAAAATTGCATTGTGGATTTACAAACACAAATACGTGATTTCCTGACATAAAAATTAATTATCTCGAAGTTTTTCAATTTATCCTGTGTCAAAATTTTTATGAGCGTATAGAGTTTAATTAAGTAAATCATCGCTATTCCGCAAAAGTATAACTGTCGAGAAAATGCTGCAAAATCATATTGTTGAGACAGGATTTGCTCTCAAATATTTTCAAGCGATAAGAAACGATTGTTTTTTTAATATTCTAAATGAAGCACTAAATTATTGTTCGAGGTAACAGAAGAAGGATGTAGTCTCATGCTGACAACAGCACATTAAGAGTTTTTTTATGCACGCCATAATCATAACATAGGATATCAAAAGTTTGCATATCTTTATTGTGTCAAAATTTTATCAGTGTTGGGAAGACGGCAGTACGTTAAAATACACTGTTTATCGAATAACGAAATTTTATATTTTTGATTTACAAAATAGACATTTTTTGTAAATCATACTATTAATTTTGCGGATTATGTTCATTAAATGTTTATCTGTATGTCAGGATTGTTTGTAAATAAACTAGTTAAATACAAATTGAAAAGTTTTGGAGTGACAGCTCATACCCCCGGTGAAAACAGAGCTTTGTTGAGTGTTAAAGTATGAAACTCCATTTGTTAGGTTATATTGATGCCATTCCAATGAAGGCAGTTGTTTGTATGAAAGCGTACTTATAAAAAGCAGCTTATTCGTTTATTCCCTGAATTTACTTCCTAGAAGAGAACTGCTGACAGAACTGGTTACTATGGCTGAAAAATTAGCGGTAAAAATAATGAAAATCTAGAGCAATTTTAGAATATCTTCTTAGTTGGATTCTCACGACTCGTCCCGTACTGTGTAAGCGGTCCGCCGGCCGCCATTGTTACGGCAATTTTCAATTTACTTGTATAACGCTATACATTGGAGAAGAAAATTTTATTCTATTAATCTGGTTTTACGCAATATGTTTTTACCTATAATAAGTGACAGACGAAGAGTTGTGATTGTTGTTTCTGATCACAGTTCTAAAATTTTTGCCTTCAGCCATAAATAAAACTCAACTATATAAATTATGAACTTAAACGATAATTGATACAACGGCTTTCATTATTTATAGCAACTACTCGAAGAAAAGAAAATATAAATTTCAGGTGGCCTCAATATACCATAGGTTTCATTTCCAATACATACTAAAGCATATTTATAAAGAAGATTTCTAGTTTACGTAAAAAATAATAAGAAACAAGAATTTTGTTTCCAATTGAAACTGAAAATATTTAAGCCAGATAATTAAGCTGTAGGCAACATATGACAACCCCTTGACATTAGAGCTTGCAAGGCTACAGTAAGACATTATAAATTCCTAATGCAGGTGTTTGGTCAACGTTTTTGGGTTAGGTAAGGCTGATCCAAATGTGAATGGCATTCTGTGCCTTTTTGACAATGAATGGTAGTTCCATGTAAGTACTAATTTGAAACATCGGATAGCATTGATTGAATGGAATATTACTTCAGTGTCTTCAGTTTCTTCTTATCCTCTATGCATTTCACCAATTTATTTACTGCGAATAGGCTCTAGTATGCACCTAAAAGTATACAAACTGAAGAAAATTAATTTCAAAAAGATGCATTAAGTTGTATCTGCTTTTATTCTACATGGCTGACGATAATTAAGTGAATTGAAAATGTGCAATGATTCATGCACAAATTATTAAGTAACATTTAGAATATACTTTCTTCGAGTTATCCTCGGATGAAGGGAATTTGTTGTTACCCGGTTTTTTCTGGCCTTAAGCCATTATAATAATGATGGGACGGCGAGATTTGCATTACGAGTATTTTGTTTTTCATTGGTTACGAAGTTTACGGAATAAAACACTCATTCTCTTAATATTCTTCTACTTCACCATACTCTGTAACATATCACTTAACTGTCGCTAATCCTCCTCTTGCGGAATAGAACGTGAGAGAAAACGAAAAGAAAATAACTCTGATCGTATACTGCATTATTATGAAAATTCCTATATTTGTTTATAAAGAACAGTTTTATTAATTAGTTAGATTCGCTGAAAATTTAAAAATCGCATCCATCTAGAAAAATTATTCCGCTCTTATTCAAGTAAACCTATGTGAAAAGTCAGCGAACTACGTTCGTATACGATTTACATAGCAACTAAAATATATCCATTGTGGAAATTAATTATTTTTCGAACCAGTAAGACTTATTTAGCTAATGCATTTAAAATTATCATTTACCAATTGTTCTTGGACTTATTTTACCATTTCTATTCCATCACCGTAATATATGTGTAATTTAACACCTTCAGACACATTTATTTGCCATGAATACATTATTTCACTAAGGATTCCTCGACCCTGTGAATAGAGGATAATACAAACGGATATAAATCGATGTTCATTAGAGCTATCATGTAATGAATAAAGTCATTGAGTGAGGTTTATGCGAAAGGGCTCCAAAACTTTGGAGTTGAGTACTGTTTCCGATTAAAATCATAAACGTTTCATTCCAATTTTGTATCATATTCAGATATGTACACATGCACTTCAATCAAAATACTATAAAGAAGTTTTCATTCATCTCAGTGTTTTCTTATAACGAAATCCTTAAATTCGCTTCGAGATACGATTGGAAAACAGATGCGACCTGCAGACTATAATGAGGGATTCTTCTCAATATCCATCGGTTTCCTTAATTTTTAAGCAAATTTATATCACAATGGCCGACTAATATCACAGATTTTATGTCATCGATGCCAACTGATGTTTTGCGGAATCGTGGATACCCATTTCTGGGAGAAATATGAAATAGCTTCAGTTCGCGAAAGTAAGTATTCAATCATACAGCCGCATTTGAGGACATAGTTCCGAAATCAATTCCAAATGCTTTCTTAAAATATCCTACACTGTGAATGATTTTCTAAGGTGATTATCTATACGAAAATGTTGGGTATCCTGAAAATAGCTCGAACCGCGGGAGTATTATCAGATAATATTAGAATACAGCGAAGGAGGGCAGGTAAAATTTAAGCACGACAGTTCGGGCGATATTAATTTATATACAATTGAAGTTTTGTTGAAATATTTTACTGCTAAAGAAGATAAAATATTTTGCCATATTATTCCAAGAGTGGTTTTTAACTTATTACTAGTTAATAATAGAGTGCTTTCTGAACCTTAAAATGAAATACCAATACATTTGTATGGTGTTAATTTGAGTTAGAATAGAATAGAAACGTTTTTATGGCGGACAAGACTGGTACTATCAAATCCCTTCTTAAATCTAACCCATTTAAATTTAATGAAAGAAAATGATAGAGCAGTAATGGAAGAGAAAAATGGACGAAACTATTTTTGGATACAAAAAAGCTAATTCAAGAGTTCAGGCAAAACATGTTCACATCAGGAAAATGCCCGCAAGAAGCGGGTTGTGAAAAACCTACGAAACCTGATGGTAATAGCTCAATTTTACACAAAAGAAAATGTTTTCTATAACCTGGAAAAATAGGAATATTTAAGATTTCATGATATGTACCCTACCCTACATTCATTATTACTATGAATCTCCACGCTTATTATGAATAGCATCATACTTCAATAAAAATCAATTAGTCTCAGAAATGACAGTTGTAACGAAATTAATCGTTCTCAAGTTTTATTTGTAAAGGAACATCTGTGGAAAGCGGAAATTGTTGAGTTAATTATCCTTTCACGTTGACAATGTTAATGTGTTCATCCACTTCCACTATCGAATGAATTAAGAGTGGCGACAATTTCGGTGTAATAATCCGCAATCTCCAGAAAAATGTTGTAGGCGCTGTCTGTGTTCTGTACTTGTCGACAAATGAGGATTGGTTGCGAAAGTTGAAACTAATTTTCGATCCTTCTCATCTAGAGAATTCACCGGTTTTCATCTTTCCCTTAGCAAGCGCTGTTTCCGAACTTTTTATTCCATTTAAATTCATTCATCAAGAATGCTGCTCGATATGTTCCAATTTTCGAGCGGTAATTGTCATACTGTCGAAGAGATCCCGATTGTATCGCGCTTACTCTAACATTTGAGCGAATGATGACGCAAAACACAATTATGTTGACGCTTCGCCTCGCCTCAGCTCAAATGCAAAAGATTCGTATTCATCTATGTTTCTCGCCAATTTTAGCGAAATGAAATTTGCCGTTCGATAAACTTATAATGCATCCGACTGCAGAAAACGCTTGCTGGGATTAAACTGCGGATCGTTTTAAAACTGATCGGTATTACTGTCGGTAAAAAATGGCTCGGTTATTGACGAGACGATTCCCGTTATAAATAAAGACTTTGAAATGTACCTCACCATCAAGGCTGCTTCTTTCTCCTCTAACTTCAAAGATAGAACCAACTGCGAGTGTTGTGTGAATCAAAACTTTATGCCGATGGTTTTTGTGATTTCCCCATGAAATCGTCGATTTACCAATCCATGGAAAATTTCGAAACGTGACTCCGTTTTCTCAGTACATGCGCACAGCAAGAGTCAAATGAGACTTGCAAATATTCCACGATCCTTAATATGCTCAAATGAAATTAAACTAGTGAGTAAATACTATGGGATTTCAACTGGATTTATAAGAGTTTACATTTTTTTAATTTCGCTGAAATTATCTATGCGGTGTGTAGGAAACGGTGAGCTGTGAGATTCAAAATATATCGAGTTACTATTTTTCCATCCGTTTTATTGCAAATATGAATTAGTTATAGTTGTAGTATTGACATTTTGACATTCGAAGACCTATATTGTCAAAAGAAAATGGGAGAAAAATCTTAATAAATGAATGATACTTTGGTTGAAAAATTAGGGCAATTTCGATTTTTAATTTAATTCCCAAAATGTTTCCAAGGGGGAAGAGATAAAAAAGCTATCTTACAGACAACTTCTATTGTATCTACAGCAAATTAACTTACTGTAAATCTAAGAATTAAAACAGCGTTCGATAAACCCTTAAAAGGCAGTTTTTATCAATCAATTTTCCTTTATTAATTTAACGGCACCATGTACAATTGCAATGCGCAGGTAGTTCTCCTACTTAAAAGCGCCTGTAACTGAGAAGATAAGCTAAGCAATTTATGCTAATAGAGTCGCTAAGATTGGCATTCAGGGAAATGACTGTAAAAAAATCAGATCACAGGTTAAGTAGATGGCTAGACATACTTGTGCACCGGCGATCCAAAATGGCTTCCAAGATGGAGGGCGCGGAAAAAAATAATCCAAACAAAAGCGCTCATCTTCAGGTTCCGCGGGGTGTGCGATTCGCACCGGATTATTTATAAAATTACCCTCAAACGGAACCCTTCCTGGGTTTGGTTGGCTGCGAATCGTACATGCTTTTGAATGCACTTGTGACAAGCCGTTTCCATTGGTCCTTGCCACCCAGTTGCACTTAAATGCAACACGTTGGTTCTTACATTCTGTCACTCAACAAGCACGGCCTCTTTGCATTGTCTCCTTGACGTTCGTTGTGCTTGGCCGCCTTCTCCACGCCCTGACTTCCCCCACTTGCGTTTCCCCTTCCCCTAGATAAGCATTCGTCTTCCCTTATCCTGGCTCCTTTCTGAGGACCCCCTCCACCGCCACGACTCCCACCTCGCACCTCCACCTTATCCGGTTTCTTCCGTGAATATTTTCACTGAGTCTCACATTAAGCCACTCCCCACGCCGAGAATTTTCAGTTCCTTCTAAACTCCCAAAGAACCTCCAGCTTGAACCAAAAGATTGGCTTATTCTTCTTTTGGCGGCGGAATTCTGCGGAAGGGTGGGATTTTCACCGTTTGAAGGTAGGAAAGACACCCTTTGGATTTGCTGGATGATTTTCTTAATTTGACATTTAATTAATTTTTAGCCGCGGAAATTGTTAAAATATATGCAAAGTCATTTCATAACTAATGCATCCGCCGCTTCTTAAGGCACTGATTAAAGCTTTGCTCCCCTTCAAAATAATTACTCGATCTTTCTACAGCAATATATTACTATGACGAAAATGTTTCAATTATATTCAGGTGAAAAACGAAATCATCTTTTAATTATTTAAAATCGTAGCGCGTTTAAAACATAAATAAATAGATTAGAATGCAGTTTAAATCATTTAATTTTTCATTTGAAAACTATTCATGAATATAGTATAATGAGTATATTTTAACTGAATTGCTAAAATACTACTAAATTGATTTAAATGCTGCTATATTTTTATTGGATGTAATTTGTTTTGTTTTAATTTCCTGTCTTTGGGTACTGCGCCATTTAAATATGAAGCCATTTTTCTTGTATGTAGCTGTACAATGTTATAATGAAAAATTACTTCATGCATGCCCGGAATGTACGTTTTTTCCTAGAATATTTACATTAAATTTTTGGAGAAATTTTGTAATTATTTCAGTACAATATCTTGATATATTTAGTATTTGTTGATGCTAACGATTATGTTTTTTAATTATCGATTACGCAGATAGTTCGTGTATTATGATAAAGTCAATTTTCTTAGATAAAATTTACAAGTAAAATCGCCAAATATATTTTATAACAGCAGCCAATACCTGTAATAGCAATAATAAAAAGTCACTTGGATAATATGCATGTTTTAACGTGGATGCAAATTTTATTTTCAGTATTTTCTTAGTGAAATATCTTCTGGTCTTTTTTCTAACTAAGGAGGTTGGCTTTCCACGCTTGTGGATTATTCAATTTATAAGTAATTATTCAGAATGAATTTCATTTTATAGCCCTGGAAGCAATTATAGCGAAATATGGCGGTTCCATCACATGACCACAAGTCGCGGCCAATGGCATTCGTGCCCCATCCGACCGTCCGGTTTCTGCTCTTGCCTAATTGGTTCCAGCCGGATACAGGATCTTTATATTTTAACGGCTTATATGTTCCAATTAGTACTTTTCTTAAGCCTTTTTAGCTCGTNTCATTTTGTAGGTTGACGAGATGTTATATATACGTATATTACAGCACTTTCTTAAAATCTCTCGATGTTAGCGACCGATATTTTCTTCTTCAGATATGAAAACTTTGCTGCAAAGTCGTCAAAATACATATATCTCGTAATTACCAGCAACTGTCACACTGCTTTACCACGTATTTGCTATTCTTAGGAGCTCTTTAACTTTATTCAGCCGCCGTAAATGGGCTTGGCTTTAAACACTCTCAGGAGTGTCGTTTACAACCTCAACTTTGCAGCACAAAAAAACAACAACCATGTACCCATACACTACCTGCAAATTAACACAGGTACACGTCGTCTCCAAAAGAAAACGCCAGAAAATTCGGAGTTGGCGAACGGAAAAAACGTCCAAGGTGACAAGCGTAAGCCAACCTTGGACTTCTTTATTTCGTCGAATCCTCTGGTCAGATATGGCGAGACAACCCTTCCTCCTCCGCACACCTAAAACACGACACCCTTACAAGTCACCAGTATAGACGCGGCTGAATCAGTGTGTATGTATGTGTATGCGAGAGTGTACTGATGATCACGGACATAACCCGTTAACTTCCCATTGTAACCGTGTATTGTTTTGAGGGAAAAGGGCCGCCTTGAAACGATCGGTTCTACACTTAATTTTGCCCGGTTCTATTCTCACCGCGATCGTATCGACCTATATAGTGTGCGGGGAAGCGGCTCCCGTGCACGGGGAGACTCTATAGCGGCGCCCCCACGTTATAGGGGGAGGAATGGAGGACTTTTTTACACAATATTTACTGAGAAGAATAATATTTTAGGACTTTCAATATATTTTCTCATTTAATTATTATTACGAAAGATTCGGTAGTAATGTTTTGCAAATAAGACACTACATTAGATATGAAAGATCGTATTTGTGCTTGCGACTTACTGTAGACAGAATATAGAAGGAACCCTAGGTTTCAGAACTTGATCCAACATCAGAAGTCTGACTTCCAGAAGAACTGACTGAAGAAGAATGCCTTCCCTTACTGTACACAGTGATCATTTGCCATTCTATTCAAACTATACCTATAAAGTTTATTGTCACTAAAGTACAATACGAAGCTATTTTTTCAATTGTTGATTGGGTTTTTAGAGAATGAATAACAGAAAAAGGTGAATGACGATGATGTCATTCTGTATTTAATAGCATCTCTTCTCAGGAATATTACGCTTTCATTTGAAACATTTAATGGATTAGATTATAAAAACCGAGAAGGCACATAATAGTGATTTCTAGGCCTGATATAAGGAAATTAAATGCTTCAAAAACATGGACCAATGTAGATATTTCTGAAAAATTGAATAGTTTGCCTAAGAAAGTAAAATTTTACAGGTTTTCACATACAAGAGATCGCTTAGCGCGAAAATAACGTCATTTACTATCCGAAAAGTTCAGCTGTAATCTTCAACTCCCTAAAGATATATATAACTCTTTTCAATAAGATGGAGACGCATAGTTGTCTGATTAAATTCCCCAACTATATAAACTTCCTGCCGTCCTTAGTCGGGTTTTGCCTTAAATCGTCTCGAAAATACACGTAGAAACCACAGAAGATATGGCTCCCAATATAGTAACAAAATTTATTTTTCATCATTTTCATCATTTTTCATTAATATTTCAATAATTAAGAAGACTGCATACAGGTACTCGGTATTCTGATTCCCCCGGAATTAGTTCATCGTTAGGGTTAATTACTTCGTACTCTTTTAACTATTATAATTATTATTTGAGTAATGATATAAGTAAAACGAGCGTAGCGTATGTAATTTTAAATATTTTAAGCCACTAAAAGATTGAAATCTGATGATAAATATTAGAGGATAAATATTCTTTCTGATCTCTGGATTCTTTCTTTTATTCTTACTGATTACAGGTAATATTTTTCTTTGTGTCCTGAGTAAATACTACCATTATCCTTTATATGACTTGTATCAAGTTTTGTGGATATTTCATCATTTATTGATGATTTGCTGGAATAAATTTTCAGAAAAATTATTCTTATCTAAGGTGAAATCGCAATCTTAAGATTCCACGCAGTGGCACACCCTTTGCTCCCTTCTTATCGCAGAGGTCTTAATTTTCTTTTTGAGCTAACATCAAATTTCTAAATAGGGTGGATTGGACATACATATTAATTAATAAATACAACCAGGTTCCCTAAAGTTACTAACTTTATCATTTAAGAGTTGGTGTATACCTTCCAAAAATAATGTTTGGGTTCTTATCCGAATAAATCCAAAACCTAGAAATCAACCTTACATATTCAAATCGCTATTTTATTGCGCTATTATATCTGGACTTTGTGCGAATTTATTTACCATTCCTCCATGCCAATATGCTGAAATTTGACTCTTCATAGTAACTGACAGAAAACGGAAGTATAATTCTATTATTCATAGACTCAAGTTGAACCACTTATACTAGAAATAATCATTTCGAAATTTGCTAATTGGTATATATTTGAATTTTATAGGCCAATAACAGAGCTGTAATAATCATCCGTATACAATAATCATCCGTATACAATAATCATCCGTAAATTAAATTTGCCCGGTATTTTCTACCTAAAACTTAAACTAAAATGAATTAGCTGTTCACAGCATTGATCATCATATATCAAGCACTCCTCCAGTCTTCCCGACATCTTGATGGGCGATGAAGTATTTCTCAGATTTCCTAGAACTTTCTTCCTCAATTCGTCCGTAATTCTTAAATATTTAAAACTTTTAAATATTTCATTGTTCTTGTGGACCATAAAATTGAAACATTACATGTATTCGATGAGATATGCAGACTTTAATGACTCGAATGTATTCGCGATACAATTCCTACGCATTTAACCACGGAATTGGTAATCGGGGTTCCAAAACTGGCTTTCTACTGGTGTTTTTTTTTTGTTTCATTTTGTAGGTTGACGAGATGTTATATGTACGTATATTACAGCACTTGCTTAAAATCTCTCGATGTTAGCGACCGATATTTTCTTCTTTAGATATGAAAACTTTGCTGCAAAGTCGTCAAAATACATATATCTCGTAATTACCAGCAACTGTCACACTGCTTTACCACGTATTTGCTATTCTTAGGAGCTCTTTTACTTTATTCAGCCGCCGTAAGTGGGCTTGGCTTTAAACACTCTCAGGAGTGTCGTTTACAACCTCAACTTTGCAGCACAAAAAAACACCACCCTTTTCCCCTTCCCCTACCTGCAAATTAACACAGGTACACGTCGTCTCCAAAAGAAAACGCCAGAAAATTCGGAGTTGGCGAACGGAAAAAACGTCCAAGGTGACAAGCGTAAGCCAACCTTGGACTTCTTTATTTCGTCGAATCCTCTGGTCAGATATGGCGAGACAACCCTTCCTCCTCCGCACACCTAAAACACGACACCCTTACAAGTCACCAGTATAGACGCGGCTGAATCAGTGTGTATGTATGTGTATGCGAGAGTGTACTGATGATCACGGACATAACCCGTTAACTTCCCATTGTAACCGTGTATTGTTTTGAGGGAAAAGGGCCGCCTTGAAACGATCGGTTCTACACTTAATTTTGCCCGGTTCTATTCTCACCGCGATCGTATCGACCTATATAGTGTGCGGGGAAGCGGCTCCCGTGCACGGGGAGACTCTATAGCGGCGCCCCCACGTTATAGGGGGAGGAATGGAGGATTTTTCTATCCCCTTTTTTGCGCATACTTGGGACGTGATGGAGCTTTTATCGGCAGGTGCATGTGTTAGACGGCGGGAAAGGATAGGGAAGTTGTCGGGACCAATAACCAGGGTTTTCTCGCAGGTTCTAGGGAAAATCTGTGGGTGCACTCAAGGTCGAAAACTTTCCACAAGCCGATTTTCGGTTCATTTCTGTTTCTCAATGGGTTGTTAAGTGGAGATTATTCAATGAGGATTGAATTAATTAATTTAAAACGAATTGCCAAGTAGCCCTTTTTATGGCAAAATAAGGCGCACGTTGGACTCTTTTCCTCGTAACTTCTTCAGATTTGGTTAAAAATTAATTGATATAACGAATGGGAAGGGTAGACTTGTGGGATAAAATGTTTGCCACATGAGGTTAACAGAGAGAAAAGCTATTCAACAAATAGACTCCCAAAAGCCAAAATTCCTAAAACAGATTTTAACTCACTGGAGAAAAGGAGGTTGAGTACAACAAATTCGTGAACTTCTGCAATTACTCAGACGAATTGCATATTAACGCTACTTCTTATTCTAAACCGATTACTTGTAAATAAATTAGGTTTTAGTTTTCAACCATTTGTCTTTCAACAACTTACCCCTTTTCAAGAAATTTTCGGTCATTTCGGTAAATTTTCAACCTATAATAACCTAATTTAGTAATGCTACTAATGCTAATTTGTATGCTGTGTAAAATGAAGATACTATCTGAAGCTCAAGGTGAAATTTTCTTGAAAAGAGAGAGAAACTTTTTTGAAGGAAAAATATCTATTGCTTTGTAGTGAAGCTAATATCCTACAGTCGCACGCCATTATCGCTTACGCGATATGAAACGTAAATTAAGGAGTTAATAATTGATTAACTGAATTGCTATAAAGATGAAAGACAAATTACTGCGTAACTTTCCTTTCACAAATTGTAAAATGTGTTTAATAGGCCCTCACACAAATTAAAGTTAACATTTCTTTCAGGTACACTCAACACTTTTAGTCGATACTCAGCTGTAAGCTTTACCTCATATTCTCTATCAATGTGCCCATGTACCTTTCACTAAACCGTGTTTGGAAAAAGCTGTCTTTTCTGATCTCATTAATATTGCAGTCCCTCAAATTACAAGTTATTTATATATAGCATCCACAGGTCTTTGTGTTCCCTATATTGAGGTGAAACCTTCACCGCTGTACAGTAAGTGTCATAAAATTCCCATGAATTAACAATGCGCGATATATTTCTCTCACTGCTCATCTTACGATTAAACCACCAGATAAGTAATTAAATGCAAGCTTTTTAAAATTTTAAGAAGAGTGAAATGTAATTTAAAAACTTAATAATGATTGCATTCGAGAGACCTGGTAATTGGTAATCTCATGAATACCAAGCATTTAATTTGATGTGTATTGTATAATATGTTTCTCCCAAATTGTAAAAATAAATGTGATTCTTTTTATCGCCTGAAAACGTCCGTGAAAATAAATTGACCCGTTATTAAGTGTTAAATTGTTTTGATTGATTCATTTTCAAGATAAAATGTATTGACGTGTGATAGCCAGAAGATTTATCATCGCTGTAAACTTATTTGCGAACTAATACTCTCACCGTTTGGTAAAGTTGATGATTAAAGTTGACTTTAACGACGTGTCACGTAATTTTCTATTATCGCAAGGAAATTTTTCGAGGAACTTTTCCATAGTTCCTGCAGTGTCCCTTCAAACTATAGTTACATCTTTAACAGAAAGAGAGGAAAATGAAATTAGAAATATGATTCAAAGATCTCCGGTGTATTGATAGCATAATTTATTTTAGAATGATCATCTAGGTTTTATCTAGACAAAATCTATTTTTTCAGGAAATACGATGTTGATCTCCTGTTAAAAATCATGTGACTGGTATGCATTTATTCCCTTCGGTCACTTCACCTTCGTAGTTATTTATTTCGCTTTCAGAATTCATTTCAAGTCCATTATGCAAAAGCTTAATCAATAAGAAAAACGTAGCCAGCGACAATAATGATTCACTTCAGAAAATTACAACCTAGCTTTTAGGTATTTAAAGGTATATTTTCTCCGAATTCTGTCAATATCGATGTAAATGGACCACTATTACTCGAAAAGGTAGCAATTTATCAGTGCTTTGTGATTACCGAAATAATCCAATTCTACTAGTGAGGAGAAAGCGCCTGATCGAACACAATTCCAGAACTTTCTGTAGTTCTGTACACATAGACATGAAATATGAAAATGAACCCACTCAAGAATTTAAAACAAAGAAAAACAACACAGAAAATCAATAAAAAAAAGAAATTTAATCACAGTACAATATTTTTCGGAAGAAGTAGAACATTTAAGCGTTTCAGTTGGATGTACCTACTCAACTAACTTCATATATTATCAGCGTCATCGAATTACTTTATCCAAAAAAAATATCACTTCCAAAATTGAAAAGTTAATATTCTTAAAATTCATTTGAAGCACGTTCAGCTAGCATTTTAGCTATTGCTTAATCTTCTATGCAGCAAAGTATACGTTCAGATTTCATATTTTAAAATGTTACAATCTGTAAGGAACTTTTCAAAAAAACGGTGCATGATTTATGATTTATCTGACTAAGGTCCGAATTCATGGTATTTAGAAAGGGAATATTGTAGCTTTTTCAAGTAATCAATCATGGGTATGTGCTTTTATGGGCAACATCATTAACATACTTAACTTAAATTGGAATCAGAATTTATTTAAATAGTTAATCCAATTGGTATTCCCATGACTATTTAACCACTAAATTGCTTTAGGTGAATAATCCAATAGAAATCAGCCAATATCACGCCAATACCCAAATTTAGATCTAGAATGAATATCTATAACTATAAACATCTCTTTTCTGCATTCGTTCTCGTTGATATGTCCAAAGATAATCAAATATTGATGTCGATTATTTTACTTTAATTCTCCTTTTTCTGATGTTCAATCAACGCACATTCTTAGCTTAATCGGCCTTCATTAACTACTATAACTATTTTCCAAAGCTTCGCTGTGAATTTTATAGTAAATAAATCTGAATACGTATATTTAGTCCTCTAAAAAGCCTTCGATGGATCTTGAACTCATTCTTTGTGAAGTTGAAAATCAATTTGGAAATAATGGAAATTATTTCACTTTGTAAAAGAATTATTTTACACATCTCACTGTGTCTTGTAGATGATACAATTAAAACTAAATGGTCTCCAATATCTTCGGGAGTTCCTCAAGGCAGTGTCCTCTGCCCTAATCTCTTTACTTTCAACGTTGATGATATAAATACTCTCTTTCACTTTCCTCATATCCGCTTTCTACTCTTTGCGAAAGATACCAAGCCATTTACCAAATTTCAAGGATTGTCTCCGCTTCCAGGAGTCCTTGAATAAAACTCAAGAATGGTGTGAAACGAGAAAACTATAAATAAATACTAAAACAACGTACCATCAGATCCATTTCCTTACGTAAATCTCCTTTGAAGTTTGATTACTGTCTGATCAATATTCCTCTGATAAAGGTCACTTTTCAAAAATGAATAGAAGTATAATTTGACACAAAGATAAACTTTATTAACTTCATCATATGCGTAAAAAGAAAAACTTTACTGGCTATATCGAATGCGTCTTTATTTACCAGGGTTCTCATACCGTTTTACCGAAATGAAGATCCCATCTCCCGAAAATCGCATTTCACTTCAGTTTTAATCTCTTTATTTTCATATTTCTCCCCTATTTGGATCAAGTAAACCGTTTCTGATGACGTCTTCCTGAACCAAACCTTCAATTTCTCGCTAATTTAGTAAAATCTCAAAGAATTCTTCCATGTATTATGTATTGAAACACCTTCCCTGAGACCCTAGGGACTATCTCAGTAAAATCTTATTTTTATTTCATCTACTATTTGATTAAATCCCACGTTGATTCTTTTGAATTAGTTTCTCTATTTAAGTATCATGTTTCACCCAGGACAACTAGGCTTACACCTAATATTTACGTTTCTACATTTAGGTTATCCATTCTACAATATTCTATGCTATATTGACTTCCTATCTTTCCTACTCCTATGTAAAGAATCTATCATATTAATTATTTTGTACTTTAAACGTATTTTTAAAGATATTCATGATTTAGTTACTGATGATTGTTTTTTTCCATTCATGCACATTTTCATTAATGTTATTTTGTTATTTATTGTTGCTTTAAATTCACTCTAATGTTGCGGTATCATTCTACGTGAACATCTAGAATAAATAAGTATTTCTATTAAAAATGTATAAAACATTCTACTGATATGGAAAATGTTAGCTGTAGTATAAATAATACGAAGACACAATTGATAAAACTAAGCCTAATATCCTAATAAGTTTTTAATATTTTGTTGGACTTCATTGGCCAATAGATGTGTCCCTCCTTTGAGACCCAATAACTTCATCCTTCTAAAGTCATCTATTTCTGAAGCTCTGTACCTAAGAATTTTCCCCTTTCCTCTTCACTTTCCCAGGTTTCCTTTTCTGCCTATGCTTAGTCCCTTCGCGAATGATTCGCTATTCAATTTCAAATACTTCAATCATGATAATCATGATACTACATCATCTTTTTCTTTAATTCTTCAAATCAGCTCCTCATTTCTAGTACTATGTATACATATCTTATTTCCATTAATTACATCCTCATTTACATTACCAAACTTAAGACCTTTTTCTCAATCATGTATTAGCAACCATTATTAAATTATAACATCAAATTTATATGTGAAAAATCTCCCTCGGTAATGACAAAGGTTAAAAACCATTTGAAATGTATTAGCGTTATTTCATCAAACTGTTAAATTCTTTTGTTTTCCCCTTGTGATGAATAACTTGTATTTTATTCATATATTTTACTTTGGAATTTATTTTCAATTTTGTCTTAGGAATTCCCCACGTTTATTAGTTGACCTGTCTGCCTTTGACTACCTGAAACAAAACATTACTATAAACGCTCAGAACACTCACAGGTTCCAATGTATTGAATCGCCTAAGCAGTTGTGAAATTACAACACTGAAATGCTTTCTTTAGCGTAAAAACAAGATCTATTGATATAATTTAGAATTTTAATTGCCGAAGCCAGCATATATCATTACTGTCATTTTTATTCACCAACATTTAGTAAACACTACTTAAGGGTAGACCTTATTACATATGTGGATATAAAACTATATTTTATTTTGTTTGGAATCAGGGACTGTAAAATACCGCATCTCGAAAGCATGCCCTATGGACATTAATGAGAGTGTAGAGTTTTACAGTAAAAACTTTATAAATGTACCAATAACCCTTTAGTCATATAAAACGCCGTAGATTTATAAAGAGGATTAATCCAGATTGCTTTTCTTCTATAGTGAATGGATATGGTACTTTTCTTCAGTTTCTCTCCAGTTAATTCACATGCCTTTGTTTTTGTCCATAATTCGATGTGTAAAGGGCCGTTCGGTATAAAGTAAATTACTAAATTTTCGTAAGTGAAAGAATCGATGTTGTGGAGGAAATTTATGCTTAAATTGATATAAACCGATGATTCCTCTGTGAAGTATGTAATATTTTGGATTGCCATTTTAAGTACTGGTGATATCCTCTGTGGCTTTGCGCCAAGTGACGCCTTCACATTCGTACACTGATTGGAAATTTCTATGTTTCAATTTTAATGTTAATTTCCTTATTCCCTTGTTTTTTTAGTGAAACAGAATCATTTGCTTCGTAGGCCTTTCAACTCATGAGTTTACTTCTTCTCAATGCTATAGCTTGAATGGAAAGACCCAGTACAATGCGGAACTGTGCGAATCGGAGATGCGTTCTTTTAAATGTGTCAAGATTTTTTTGTAATGAGCCTTTTATTAAAGAGCATCTCTCTTACAGAGAAACCAAAGGTTATAAATGCTATATAATTAATGAAATTCTGTGTGACCGTTATCTGAGCGCAGAACTTTGCCTTCGTATAAGTAATGCCTCAAAAAATTCTGCGAAATGTCATCCTTTATGGCGTCAGTGTTAATAGATCCATGGATAATTTGAATTTCAGATAAGAAAGAAAATAGCAAATTAGTCGGTTTTAGTGAAGAAAATGAGAAATTCCAATCAATTTTACTTGACTATCATCATCGAAAACAATTTGCTGTCTTAACGATTTTAGTTCTTTGTGCAGGATTCTAAATCTATTCCAAATTAAGTTGAAATCTTTTTCTATAATACTCATGAAAATATAATATTAATTACTTTTAATAAGTTATCGAGTACTGGTATTATATCTAATGCTGAATAGAAAAGTCCTTAAACCTTGATTCGTTTTATGATAAATTAGAAATGCAGTGAATTTGTAAATAGAATATCAATATTAGAGTACAACTCGATGGCGATATTCTTAACGTTGTCGTGTTTGTTCATAGAGTAATACAGGTTAATTATTTCCGTACCAAAAAGGAAATATATATCTTATCGAAATATTTCTCATAATTCCGTTTAGTAGTTCAGAGATAGTTCAGAGCCTATAAAATAACGAATGAAATCGATGAGATCTGGTGGTATTATTAGTGGTATTAAAGATCTTAACTTGGTGGTACCCCATAGAGAAAGAAATAAAAATACTCTGTAGTATACACTCAAATGTGGAAAGTACAGGTTACTTTAATTTCTTTTTCTATAAAACAGCATTTTATTGCTAAATGTATTATGAATAAGGAGTAACATGAGTAATTTATTATAATGAAATACAAAAACTGCAACTTATCTCCATTTTCGAAATAGATATGCAGTCTCTCCGAGTGTTTTAAAATTCGAATTCATTAACAGTCGTCTTCCAATTTATTTCCCTGTCTTCATTGGTAAAAATTCACGGCATACCCTGATACACATTCCCATAATCGAACCAGTTCTGAATAACTACCTGAAAATATGCTTGAGTGGTATGATTTAAAAAAATAAAGAAATTCTAAATTTGTTTCTTGAAGCTCGAACTGTAGTGCGCTTATTTCCTTATTGATTATTCCTGAGGAAAAGTTACTGTTTGGAACTGTTACATCGGAGAAGAAAAGATATGAAAGCACTACAGGAAAGATTGTGGAAATACGCCTAGATGGTAAAGGGTTTGACGGTAGGCGACTGAAGCAGCTTTAAGATGCTTTCAGAGTAACAAAAAAGATGCTCGAAAACGTCCATTATCTATCATCATTATCCATGTACCCATTGAAATATAATCACAAGTAGTAAGACATTCGTACATTTACAGCAACCGATGGAATCCTAAGATCAAAAAAAAAAACTGAAATCCTCGCACAGTTTCTACGTGGATAACCTTTACAAAAGTGCAAAGAAAACGTGAAACGAGGTTTCGAGGCTTACAAATCGCAGACTTCTGGTAGGAAAGAAAGGAAAGTGGTTAGACTTGTGGACCAACGAATGACTTATTTTTCGCGAAAGATTACAGTCATGCAGCGGGGCCCATATGCAATCTCATCGTTCGCACCACCATAGGCCCTCAGGAAAGTTGTAATGATGATTTAGTATTCAAGTGTGAACGAAGTAAAGGATGGTAGTCTCGACAAGGCAAAGTGTTCTGTGAGTTATATAGATTTGGAGTCGAAGAGAAAATGTACAGAAATCGTCGCGAATGGTTGATAAGCAATTATAATTTGCATCCCAATCACATTTACATCGCCGAAACGTTTGAAGATGACTACGATTTGAATCACCAAGCTCTAGTGCATCCATCATTTTTGAAACGCTCGTTTTTAACGCCGGCGTCGGTGCGCCGTTATTCGCGTATTCGTTTCCGCTTCCTGTATTACTGAACAATGCTTCACGTCGCACTAGACGGCCGTTTTCCGGGCGCGTCGCGGCGTGCGATACGCCCGGGGACTCCGGTTCCATTCCCGGCCGCCGGGTGCATCCGCCGCCCTCCTCCTCCATTGATGGAATTCATCACTAATGGCTGGGATCTTGGTCTTCCACGCGATATGTGCGACTGCTTATTTATTTGGGTGAATCGGGGATGGGAAACTCTGTGAAACACTCCGCGATGCATTTTCAGAATTGTGAATTTTATGACTAACCGGGGCCATTTTCAGATTTGAATCGCGGCACTTTCGCTAAAAGTCGAATCTTACCATTTATTGAGTTGTAAATTACGATATAAGCGCTATAATTTTATGATGTATAGCGCACTATGTTTTACTACCACTATCGTGACCTAGATCAGAGAGGGTGAAATCCGCGGCCTTCAGCCTACGTGAGCTCTTTCCCATTGTGGATTTTGTTGTTACTTTGCTTTGTAAACATAATCAGACGTTCAAACAATTTTTTTCCGTTTAACAAATCAAATGCTAGTATAACATATATATTCTCTTCTCATTCATGTATCCTATAAACAAGATTTTCTTCGGCTGATTTCGAATCCCAAGTACTTCAATGTAGTTGAAAACGAATAATGGAACTCTTGAATACGTTCATAATCTTTGTAATGAAAATATTATCACAAGATTAATAATCTAATTTTAAGGGAATATAGGAAAAGAAAATATTGAGAATAATATTTAAACAGAAGATTGACTACATTTCGAGATATCAAAAGAAGTTTCATCACAAATAACATTCCCTCTGCTCATGAGAGCCAGATTGTTTCATCGATGAAAGCAAATGAATCTTGCAGGAGTGAATTCATAATAAGACCTAACAAGCGCCATATTACATCCGCCATTTGCACATTAACAAGACCATGTTAATATAATGTTAATATACACATCTTATCCATCGCAAAATATATAGGAAATGTTAAATGATAAAAATTTCCGAGCTTGAATTAGTGGTGAATAAGTTCTTTCTTCTTTGTAAACAGTCTGTCTAGCCTCTGTTTAGGTAACTTGAGCACTAGGTGCGAAACGATGGTTTTATTTCTTGCCTTCCGTTGAACAGTTTCGCAACTTTTGCCACTTGTACTTCAATAAGAGAGAAATAAGGGCATTTTTAAACATACAAAGAATCTCATTTCAGAGGAGATGACCAAGATCAGTAAAATATCGATTATTCTTAACGAAAATTGGCTGTGATTAGATGATTATGAAATTAGATGTACTAGTAGCGAACCTGTAAGTTTAATTGCAAAAGTCTGATTGCGATATCCCATTAAAGTAATCTGAATTGCTGTAATCTGTAAAACTGCAAAAATTCTAGAAATCTAATAGTTCATACATTTGGAGTAAATTAGGAACTTCTTATTATGGACGAGAGAAACGACGCTGTATGTAGAAAGCCGGAGACTTGAAAATCTAAGTGTCAGAGGAAAGAAAGATGAAAGGAAATGATTCTTGAAGGAGTGGATTCATAACAAACTGTTCGAAAGGGGTTCAAAAATACAAAATCGATAAATCTCAAAAAATGCTTCTTAAAATATGCTAGATTTATGTATATGTTTTGTCATGGGATAACCAAATTAGGTGTATACAAAATGTGTGCTTAAGGGAAATTATTGAACAAAAGAAGATATTGTAAACTATCTATACACATAATAATAAGCCAAAATGTAATTATTTTGCGACGGAAATGTAAATATTCCTTGAAAATTATTTATAATCTCTTTCTTGGGATTTGATACACTTAAGAATATAAAGTTGAAGCGTGAGAATATACTCGAATATCACGAACGCTTGAATATATCTATCATGACAATGTAGTGGAAGCATTGGGTAATAACAATACATCAGTTGCAAATGCAAAACTCCCTCGTCATGTGACAATTTTTATACTCTCACTTATAATTTTGTTATTTACAAGACACAGACAGATAACAGTCAACTAACTTTCATTTGAAATTACCGAGTACTAAATAATTCTAAATGTTATTTCGGTGGATTTTAATTTCTCTCTTGTCCATTTATTGCAGGAACCCTGAAGGTGTCTTTTGAGTGGATGGTCTATAACTTGGATTAGGATAGCAGTCGAACGTAAGTTACTTCTTTCTTTTATAATGACAATTTATTGTCGTTTAACTTCCTGTAGCAGTGTAAGAGCCAAGGTATCGATTATATGAATGTTCAATGCAAACTAGTCAATTCCTCTAATCGCAGGAAAAATAAAAAACAGGATCCACTTTCCTCAGAAAACTAGATCCTATTTATTATAAAAAGCACTGCAAAATACCACAAACAAACCAAAACCGAAATAGGCACGACCAGTTTCGACGCATAAGGGTCTTGCTTACACGTATATTTTGAGAATGATACGAGTCCATCCTCAAGTTCTGTGGTTGGTATTTTGCAGTTTATTGATGTAAAAAAGGACAGTTTCCTCAGAAAGGTGGCTTTTATTTTTCCTACCATCATGGAATACTACAAAGTTACTCCCCAGTTAGATGAATGTAATTACTGTGATCTCCGGATGCAGCTGATACGCGTTAGTTTCCTCGTTTTACTAAGGAACACCCTAACAATCTATATATATAAAGCAGAAATTCTGTGGGTTTGTAGGTTTGTGTGTCTGTTTGTTTGTCCGCGATTGGAGTCCACACCGTTCGTCCGATTGGCGTCAAATTTTGCATACGTGTTCTCTGAGACCCAGAAGGAAGCACTGTCATACTTTTATTTGATAACTTTGCTGGGTTTGATCCAAGATCGTTCAGATAGGTTTCCATAAGAATTACACGTAAAGTTCGATTTTATCGGTTACAGACTTTATTTCTTCTGCAAAATTAAATTAGAAGGAATAGTCGCATAAAATCAAAATAGGTACCCAAAGAAAGGAAATTTAATACAGATTCTTATTATGGTCGTGGAATATCGCTTTCTATTCGAAGTTGCGAGAATTTAGATAAAATATGCGAATATTTTGAGAAATTTTGAGTTAGTAAACAACCCGTCCCCCTGACGACCAATGCGATTGTTGATTCCGAGTTTATGCATTTTCCCATAAGAATGCATTTGTATGTTAGCCCGTTTAGAAGCAAATGACGATATGAAGAGGATGAAAATTTTCAGATATTATAATTATATCAGTCACGAAAAATTTGTAGTGATGAATTACAGGGCAACAAACATGCGTAGCACCGTAATAAATTAGTGGAGATGGAGGAGTAACTTTTTATCTATCATTTCGGACTCTTGACAATTATACGATTAAAGTCACCAGAATCAAAAGTTGAAAATCTTGCAAACTTAACCATTACTTTGAGACATGTTAATAATAAGAGGGAAATTCCATAATGATTCACGTTCTTATTGTTGATTGTAGATTTCGGCATCGAACTTTGATTAGAAAATTTTTGTTTTCAATAACCTGTTCCATTGGACTAAACTAAGATGCAAGATGTTATTTTCTCTTAGGTACAAATAGGTATACTACATTTAATCCGACACCTATTTTCCCCATTGAGAATCAACGGGCACTTCGACATTGCGAGAATTTAGATAAAATATGCGAATATTTTGTGAAATTTCGATGTTGTAAACAACCCGTCCCCCAGACACCAATGCGATTGATTCCGAGTTCATACATTTTCCCATAAGAATGCATGTGTATTTAGACCCATTTAAAAGCAATTGACGATATGAAATGGAGGAAATAATTCAGAGATTTTAACTATTACAGTCACGAACAATTCGTAGTGATGAATCGCAGGGGCAACAAAAATACGTAGCACCGTAATGAAATAATGGAGATAAATGAGTAACTTTTTGTCTATCAATTCGGACTCTTGACATTGAAGTTGAAAATCTTGCAAACTTGCACATTACTTTGAGACATGTTAATAATAAGATGGATATTCCCTAATGATTCACATTCTTATTGTTGATTATAGATTTCGGCTTCGAACTTTGATTAGAACATTTTTGTTTTCAATAACCTGTTCCATTGGACTAAACTAAGATGCAAGATGTTATTTTCTCTTACGCACAAATTGGTGTGCTATATTGAATCCGACATCTATTTTCCCCGTTGAGAATCAACGGGCACTTCAGCTAGTTTACTATATATAATTCATTATGAAAGATGAGGCAGTTGCTCAATTGTTCTTCAAAATTACAGTAGTAATAATGTACTGTAGTACTGTAACTAGTTACAGTAGGATTTTTCCAATAAGTCTGTCCCATCTGCCCAGTTCATTAAATTAGTTAATTATTTTTACATTCTGGAAAATGGATCGCATTGATTGTAATGTTGGAAAAACGGCTCTTCGCCATTAATTTTAGTGAGAAATATGCGTACGCTGAGCTCTATCATTTACTTTTGATCTTATCAGTCGTTTAGGGTGGTAACAAACGCTTTGCGTGGGAAGTAATTTTAACAAATCATAATCGAATTACATAGACTGTCTCCACAAGTTTAACGACAAAAAGGTAGGTATAACATTGCCATTCTTTAATATCACCACCATGATATTGCTTATATACAATCAGTAATAGAAACTGTCGTTATTCATGCAGTTGTCATTCATTTACAAATTCTCATAAAAAATATCGGCACATCGTCAACGTCCAGTATTTTTCATCCTAGTATTAATTAGTGTCAGCGAAATACCCATTCATTTCGTTAATGAACTACGTCCTATATCAAATCCTATATCATTATGAAACAATTCGCTTATGTAATAAGCGTAATATATAGTTATTCATATATTACATTCATACGGAAAAAGTCATTTACATGAACCGTCAAAGACTTAACATAACAACGAACTTGTGAAAAATGATAGAGATAGAATCTTTCTTAACAATAAATTCTAGTTTTCGTAATTGCTACGAAATGGCCTCGCTTCAATTGCCGAAAGAAATTTTCCGTTGAATATTTATTAAATGGAGTAAATTTAAATAGATTCTATATTTCACTCTCTTGAATGTAATACGTCAATGGAATTTCTGAAAGCCATTCCTTTCTTTAAATAGTAAATGCTTGTAAACAAGTTCCTAATTTGGGTTTTTGAGTTAACCGGTAGATAACTGTGATGGAGAACCTGTGTTCATCTAATAGAAAGTTATATTCTTGCGAATAAAAATATTCTTTTGTCTTCAAATTGATTAAGCAGCAATTTTCTCAGCAATATATGTATAATTTCGTCGCGGCAAACAAAACTTTTAACATCATTCGATTCGCATATCTTTTAAAACATCTTTCATATGGCAGAATTTCGTACTCAATGTTTGTATATAGTGGTGAAGTGTTATTTTCTTACTGAAAGAAGTGTTATTTCCTTATTGCCGCCCAATTAGATTAATCCTGAGCTCTAAATCACATCAATGTACGAGCACCATACTATGCTTGAAGTATCAAAGATATTTCGTAGCGTGAAACTGTTAGGGCCGGTTAGAATTTTATTTCGTTGATGAGGAAATGCAAAAGACATGAATATAGAAATGACAAACAGCTCATTAGATTGAGTAACTATTCTCTGTGACTCTGGGACTGTAATAAGGGTAAAGTCTGTTAATGACTTTAAAATAATTAATCTTGAGAATACAGCTATTTTCTGTTCAGTGAAATTAAAATTTTAAGTTACTTTTATAGACCTTAAGTGTTTAACTCAATCGCGTAAGAAATACCCCGAGATACATTTTTTATTGTTATGAAAAAATTTAATATAATTCGAGTGCTTTTCGCTTAAAACGGCTATTTTGCATCAGCAACGGGTTTTACTAAGCAGTCAGGAGAAGATAAAGGTGTTACTAAATTACTACCAACGCTTAAAAACGCAATTAAGTACGTATTTTCCCAGTTATAACGCTCACAAAATATTTAATAAATTACCGTTAACTAAATTAATTGATAAAAAATTTTAACAGTATTTTAAAATACTTTAGAACTCTTCTGTTCTCTTCTTAGCGATTAGTGGGATATTTAGCAACTTCATTGAACGTGTAATATTTTTTCCTTAAAAATAAAATGATAGCCAGACATTATCGCGGAACAAAATGAAATTGTAAATTCTTTACGATCGCTCATTCTATAAATATGAATATGCAAATATTCATAAAGTTTGGCAATAAAGACACTTGGTGCCTCTCAAACGAGAATTTCATCTAAAATATACGATCACATTGATACATCGCATAATATATCATCGTATAATTCGAAGGCGCAAGTCGCTTGTTCACGAGAACTTGTTCGTTTAAATGGTTTCGAGTGAGTCCTATTCGAGGAAGAAGCTTGTATTTGGGTAGCGTTTTTTCTAGAATTACGTATACTCAGTAAGCGAATTACAAAAGCTAATGATATTAGTTTATTAGCGCTTTTGAAAACTCGTCCGCTCCTGTTAGATTCCTCGTATTTACCGGGCTATAATTTGATGACGCAAAATTCCAAAATGGCCGCCGTCCTCCAATGCGCATGCGTCGTCCCCTTATTGCAGGAGACACCAGTTCAAATCCCATCACTTGAACACGCCTTCCGGTTTTTTTAATGGACTGCCAAACAGGTTCTTTAGCCTCTATATGTTATGTGGCATAGTATAAGGTCCATACCAGGTAGCGAGCCACGCCATTTTTTCAATTAAGGTCTGATAAATATTATAATCTTAATTATATTATTAATTAAACTACCAATTTATTGTCCACTTCATAGGAGACATTTATTTGAAAAAATCAATCTAGAACATTAATGAAACCCTTTTACCGTAAATTGACATTCCTTTGGATTTTACTCATTCAGGAATGTACTAAATTGGAATAACTCTTGAAAATGTGTGTATTTTTTCTGCGAGTGTTCCTCAGTATTTTAGATCGCAATATTTTTTTAATTTAATATAAATGCATTTGTTTTTTTCTAGGTTTATAAGCGATAGTTAAAAAGTTTGCAATTAGTGACCCAATGTATTTTCATTGCAAATTATACAGTAATAATGACTTTCAGGGCTCAGTAAATCGGTTGATTTCAGACTCATACTTAATTTCAAAGTAAATTTATAAGATACCTTCAAAATACTGCTGTATTTTACCTTACATAAAATAAACTCTTATTTCGTGTGCCTGCGAGGGAACAGCAAAATAAATAATTTTTTAGACAGCGTAATAAAAAATTTTCTTCTCATATGAATTTACCAAAAATTCGATTTTTAATCATTACCATTCGACCATATACTTAAATTTTATATGCGGCACGACTTCCAAATGCAACAGCGATTTTCATGTCATGTCTTTAATCAGTAAAGCTATTGTCTTGTTTTCATGCGAATCCTCGTCCATTTCAGCAGCGTGATAGAAATAGGCCTAAGCTGCGAATAACAATATTTCGGTACCATTTCTCTTGCTTTATAACGAGTGAAATATGTTCCTCAAGGTATCGCAGCATTACGAAAATTAGCACCTCCTGTCACATTCACACTCCGCATCATTGAATGCATCAATTCTCTCAACTTTGATAAAGTCCCGCAGTTGATCAATGATCGAAGTGGATGCTGTCGTTTATTACAACCCGTAAATAACTAATACGCTTTGTTCAGTTTGAATTTTTTTATTTAATGCACGCGAAAATTATAATGATACGAAACGGTTGATTGTTTAACCCAGCATGTTTGAAAAAATGAATTAGTATCTATTTTATTGGACATTTATTTATAACACAACCCAGTATGAAAATGCATTAAAATGATGTAACTTATCCACCTTTCTAAAAAGAATATTATAAATCTTCTTTATAATAAACTTATCACTAAACTAGTGAAATAATAAAAAACTAATATATTAATAATAGAAATGAAGCCTCTCGTACGATTACTCAAAAGATGGCTTGCATTTGGCTGCATGTTTTGCTAGCGTAATCAGGCAATGGTAATTTTCAAATTCATGAAAATAAGGAAAAATGAAGGATATTGATTAAAAAAATATCATTGACTGATGATGCTTGCACGCTAGCGAAACATGTCGCCAAATTAAATTAGATGTGAAAGTGTAGGAGAGGTGCTGTTTCTACCATTATGATTGCCTAACACGAGGTAAACATATTGAATTTACCAATCTATTACATTCGTCATCAATTATCAGCTTACTTTATTGAAGATATCCTTTTCGCTTGAACTATTTTATCGAAGACCAACCGATTGTATAGTTAAGTATTTTATTAGCGTTACGTTGTGTTTTATGAATTTATCTATTCCCGTAGGGTGCATTTCATAGCAATGTCATTGCCACTACACACAATACCACTGAACACACCGCCACTTACTGATGTACAGATAAATATTGGTACCTGTTTCGATGCAACATTCTCATCTCTTGGAAAAGATGGAGGGATATAAGAACTGTAAACTTAAATTCGTGGTCACCGGTTTGAAACAATCAAACACAGTCCACACGTTTACATGATTTCATCAAAGATTCTGCGCTTAAGTTCCCTTACGAGTCGCTATTAACATTCCTCGCGGAGTCCTAATCGGTGGGTTAAAAGGCTAACTATGGCATGGCGCCGCGGAAGCGATCGGTCGGTGACCCGCTTGGCAGCGAGGCGAAGTGACAGGGCGATTGTCGCTGGATCAGACGACTACATCGACACTCGTGTCCCAAAGTCACCGGCGCCTGGCGCCCAAAGAGAGTATCGCATTTCCAATTTGAGGAGAGTGAAATCCCATTCAGTATAAACTGTGGATACGCCGTTTGTATTGGAGCGAATGGTTGGAGTCTTTGAAAACGGAGTTTTATTTGATATTAAGATCGAGGAAATCTGCAGATCTGAGCGTTCTTTCTCATCCGAGCGAAAAATTATAGTTATCTTAAACTGCTGAAAGACTGATGCCAAAAAATCGACAAATTGAGATTTATTGGTCACATGCAATTGCTTTCACTTTCAAAATATTTTACGTTTTCAAAATATAATAATGGGCGTCTATTTCTACGTTTTCCACACCTTACTAACAATTTTCACTTCCTCAAAGATCTGTCAACATTATTGACAATTTCCTTACACAAATATTTAATTCAATTTTCAAATCAACGGTTAAATATAACACATTCCAGTAATGTACTCAACTGCTGATGGAGTACTCATGATTTTCTTTTCGAATTTTAGACTTCTCGTGACGTAGCTATGCGTTGTTTTTTATTTTAATTTCTACTTTTGCTGTAACGGTCTAAGACTTTATTTTAATGAATAAAATCAAAATATAACATTACCTTCTGTAAATATTTTGTACCAACCTTTCCAAGAAAACCTAATCGAAGAAATTGCTTTAAAATACAAGATTTGATTAATATCGTTTTATATTTAACTATTGCTCATAAGGCTGAAAAAATTATTTCGTAGACATTACAGTTTCATACACAATTTATAAGCTAGAAATATAGTAACTGGAATATATATTGCGCAGTGTAAATGTAAATGTGATGTTTTTATGGGGCTCTCTCGTCAATTCCCTCTGCAGATATTTTCCATGTATGATTCGTTATGTAGTTATAATTCAGTTTCTTTATTATCCGCAAACTTTAATCCCTGTAAAATTCTTACATAATTCACTTCAATATCCTTACTAATCTGCACTTCGTCTATTTCCTGATGATATTTTGAATGAAATATTTTAGCTTCTGTGTATTTCTTGCATCTAAAATACCAAATCTGGTACGCACAATTTAATTCTCGATTCTTATGTTTTCCAACAACAAACTAATCGACAGACAGCCCTTAATTGTGACAAATAATAATTTTCTTTCTTCACATTTTAATTTACTCATGTTAGATGTATAACTTACTATTAGCTTCCTAAAACAGTTACAAATTATCTTTCGATTACCGATCAATCTTTTCGGTACTTTCTTACTAACAGAGCATCCAATTTATATTTTAATATAATTTAAGGTTACAGATACAATTTTTTGTGAACATAGAATCCTTAATTTTTACTTCTTTAAATATATATACATATTTATTATTTGTAATCAGTTCAAATATTTTTGGTGCACAATGCATTTTTCATTTAAAATAGTCTCATATAACTAACATATTTGCCGAATGATTCTACTACTATTTCTGTTTCCGCCGTATTACAGAAAACGGGTGTTTTACATATCATACTATTGTTTTCTATTGCATGGTGATTGATGCATTCTATTGATGCAATTAACTGAAGCAAAAGATTTCAAAATCTAAATTATTTTTGTCAGCAGTGAGATGAAATAATTACACTTATGAATTAATCCTCTGTGTTTGAATTGCCGATTCAGAAGTAGTAAGTATTTGTAATGAAACGGTGTCTAAAGCGAGAAAAATAAATACAGACTAAACAAAAATGTTAACATTATGTTGAATTGAACTGTGATAAGCATTGTGCTAGATATTATAATTCAAAGCGGTTGTTGATACGCTTTTCTTCTAAGGGAATCGCATGAGCATTGGATATCTATCAAGTAGGGAGAACAGATCCCATGGGCTTTGGCTAAGTATATTTTGCATTTGCTTAAAAATGTTTCTCGTGTGTTTTTTCGATAAGAAGTTAGAATACGAAGCCTTAGGCCTAATTTAAGATTAGACATTCCGTTGGAGTTCGTCCATTTTGGTTTCCATTCCTTAATAGCTGAAAATGGAATTCAAAATATGAAACCCGTGGCTCTTTCAAGAAATATTTTATAAGTCACAAATGCTAATATTTACTCCAAAGACTAGTTAAAGTTAATTTGAAAGTAACCTCAGAATCTGATGAGCTATAAGGTTCAGTTATAGCTAAATTTTAGCTGATTCCGGTAGACTGTCCAAACTTAGTACTTATTAGTTGTAAATTGTATATTTCAAGTCAATGCCTGTAAAGTTTTCACAGGTAAGGCCAGTTGGAGCCTCAACCTCTCCACCATTAACTATATCACAATTAATACCTTGAAATGAGAACAATAATGTGTGTGCAGCGCGACTATCTCATTTACTTAATATAACATAGCTCTCAAAGGGTAACCAAGAAGATGCCATTATTCGGAATCACTCATTTCTAAGTTGCTTTCATAAAGTAAATTACTGCGCAAGTACATGAAAGGGTATACTTTACTTACAATTTCCTACAGAAAGAGAATAATAGAAAATTCTTTAACACTCTATTGGAAGGTGGCAGGGCTTTGTAGTTTAAAAACAAGGTCTTCTGATGAAGCCATTCCAGACAAACTTTCTGCATATGAAGTCCCTTTTCTTTCTTAATTTTCTTTCTTAATATTAATTTTCTTATATTTTCAACTCAAAGAATAAATAATCTATTATAATATAAAAATCTATATTTATCTGGCAAAGTAACTTGGATTAGATGATTAACGAATTCAGTGTTTTTTTTTAAGAGAAATGTATTTATTATGTATCTTAGTCGTTGGTATCTCAGGAGAAAATAAATTCTTCAAAAAGTTAGATAAGGAAAAAATATAGGTTTTTCTATTTCTATGTAAATGTCAATAATTATTTGAATTCATTCGAAGTCTTCTTCAGTAGGCAAACATTTTCTTTCGATGGTAGAGTCTCGTTGATTCGACATTAAAATCACGTGTTTTAGTACTTGTCGCCTAAGCTAAAATACTAACAGAAACGAGCATCATTTACTTAAATTGAATATTCTCATAGTGTAGAGTGTACTTATAGGTCCTTTGACATTCACATCTTTCGACAAAATATAAAGAAATATCCATAATTTCCTGTATTACCTGTATTAGTGCCTTTTACTTCAAAACTCCACAAATAGTTGTGTTATCTGATCTTTTTTCATCTTACACTCAACATAACCAATCATACATTTTTTTATAAAGCGTTATATTTTCATATGCATTATATGCTTTTACTCGTTCCCACAGGAATTTAATCTTATAGTAAAAATCTCATCACTTAGATCACTTAGATTAAGGGCCGTATAAATTAAGTACTGCGTTGACGGGAAAAAGTTGTACTTCAGCCCCTCTTATAATGGAGAGTTACCACAAAGTTGAGGCCGAAAGAGTGGATCATGGAATTTTACAATCTTTTTCACTATATTTTGGTGAGTATTTGTATCCAAAAAAAATCTGAAAAATTGAACTATGGTTGAGGATAATAAATGTATTAGTTTTCTAATTATCAGATTTTAATTATTTGGAGATTCTAAGATCAACAGATAACACGTTTAATTACTCTACTTTTATTGATTCACGAGTACCTAACGCCTTATCACTAAGAATCGCACCAATAACTGTGTAGCATTCTCTTCAGAACTATGTACAGAAAGAATGAGAAAATCTTAGAGTTTTGAGGCCACAATCGTTAATTGCTAAATTTCCAGAGGGAGTTAGCACCCGTGGACGCCGTAATATAATCCGGAAATGTTGATTCTAGTTGTGTTAATTAAGACCGCTTATTAATTAAGTGTACATTCCGTTAGTATCATCATTTTCTGTACCTACGCGTTTGTTTTGGGAGTACTTCAATATTGCAAATGATTCTTAAACAGAAATTTTGAGCAGCTCCCGTACATCTTACGAAGAAGAGAATTTTTGAGTAATTTTATAATACTTCACTAATGTATTTATCACCAAAAAAGCTAATCAACGAATTTCTTCTCCGACGTTAACTACTTTTCTCCCTTAATTTACAAATTCTTGTCTTCCACAAATGAGGTTTCCTTTCTCTTAAAAATAAATGTTCCTTAAAGGTATTCGCAGTTTACAAAAAAGCCGAATCTATGAACTGACTCTATACCATAACGATTCAAAAATGTCATCCATTTTATAAAGTCTATTTTTACACTGTAACTGTAAAATAATGGCATTTGTTGAAAGTAGTGTTAAATTTCAAAGACGAAGTGTAAGAGGAATACGGGACTCCCTGATATGGTGATATACGGCGGGTATTCGCATTTATAAAGCATTGTATTTATTTATATTTATTAGTTAATCTTCCTGAAAGCTAATTTTACTTTATTCTTCCACTTACTAAATTAATTTAAAAAATGATTTCACATAGGAATAATGTAAAAGAGAATAAATTAAGGCTGCGTCATGGATATATCTTATGTATGTTAACGCACAAGGATGAGTAAACAAAAGTAGAGGACGTGCCTTGTATTTTAAGAGTCATATTATCACAGAAATAGTTCTGAAAAACAATACAAAAAGTATATGATAGAATCGGCAGAATTGGCTGCGACCATACCGTAGGTCCTTGTGAGGGAAGAAAAAGGCGTTAATTTAAGAAACAGCTTTCATAACTTTAACGCTACGGAAAAAGTTTTTTTATCTCTTCTGAAAAGTATAGGTTCTGTGTATCACAGAGGGTAAAGACCTTTTCTTTCGATTAATAGACATTATCCTGTAGAGGTTAAAACTATTTTGGGCTGGAAATTTCCTATAGAGGGTGATTTCCAAAATAGTTTTATTAGTAACGAAGTGGTTAAAAATACAAGTAACAAAATATAGAACAAGTTGGTGTATGGTATAGATTCGCCTGTTAATGTCATCCTTTTAACTTCAGAAGATGCTCCACAATCAAATGTGAATTGCAATAGGATTATTTATAGAAGAATATAAGTATCAGCACTTTGATTTTGTAGAATTTAAAGAAAGATTCATCGACGAAGTATATTACGGAGGCCTCTACAGCAGACAAAGGCAATTTGCGACATGAATTGTAAAGCAGCAATTAATTTTGCCTTTGAATGCCGTATGACAAGTTGATGTATTTTTAATCGAAATGCCCAAATTTAATTAATTCTCCGGTATTCATTCCACAGGACTGTAAATATATAAATGTTTTAAAAATCAACTTTCCCGTGTGTGAGAGGAGGCCCCTTTATAAATATGTTCTATCACTTATCATTTAATATTCATTCGACAATTGATAAAAGTGATCTTTCATAAGATGAATCTTTCAATCGTTTCCTCATTAATATAGGAATTCTCATTGGTTTCACTTAATTGAGTAAATTTTTCTGTCAATATTACAGGCGATTTCAACACTCCCATCCCGTTTTCATCACTCGTTTTGCTAATCATTAGATTCATTACTGAAACTTCTAATTCTCTGTATGATTTCCACCAATGGAATCATTACGTCTTCAGCGCAATATAAACTTGCTCTGTCATCAATTGCAATGAATCGTGTTCATAAAAGTCAAAGGTAGAAAAAACTGGAGCCCTCAGAAATATGGTGACGGCAAAAGCCTTCAAACCTTTCAACTGCACCTTGATGGGATTATTTATGGGGCTAATTATTATGATCTCTTACGAATTAAATGCATTTTTTCGTCTCCTCCTTCCATTTTACAACGAAAAAGCACTGATGTTTTACGTTAGATAGTTAACAAGGTGTACTAATTTCCCTTTTAATTGATAATTTGATTGTTTGATGTTATGGCACCACCATCCAGTTAACTTATTTGATAGCCTTATTTTCTCAGTTTTGTCTTCCGTCAATTATATCGGGATTTGTACTTTATGCATACCTCTTAGTAAGGAAGCAAAAAGCAAACTTGTAGGAAAAAGCTAGGATAACGTAAAAGCTTTGTTCTATCTGAAGATCGGTGTTTATAATATTGGATATGGGACTAAATTTTGCATAAACGGAATCCTCTACACTAAAGGATGACGAAACATTTATGACAAGAGTCCATTTTTCATAAGTATAAAGGACTTGCGTGCCAATGGTTTACCAAACCATACAGTGAGATATTATGTATTTTATTACGTCAACGGTGGGGTGAAGATGCAGTAATTGATACAAATAATCATTAATAATAAAAGAATCCACACTTGTTTACTCTGGGGATTAATTTTTCAAGGGAGGAATACATAACAAGGATATTGCCGTATGAGTTCCAACTATTGTATCTCACATGCCTCTTTTGGCACGCGTGCCATAGGTTCACCGCCCCTCCTCAAAGCCAATGTTTAAATGATGATAGATTTACATGTAGGGAGAAGTGATCAAAACTGATCCGTCATTGTAAAGATCTTGTAGGTTAATATCGACAAAAATAGGAAAGGGTGCTAAAGACAACGTAACTTTTCCATTCATATTTGTGGAAGCAAATAAGTGCTTTCTCGTTTTATTTTTTTAGCTCTTTACATTCGTAGTTAACATCAATTATGTTGTAATTAAAGGTCTAAAATGTTTGTGTCTATTGCTATAATAAATGTGAATGACTCCTACAATAGGAGAGATGCTCCTTGTAATGTTCCTTCAACCTTTATTCGAAATGCCTGTTGCCTTTGCCAACTTGATTTTCCCTGTCAGTTGTCAAATTCAAGTAAACTCTGTCAAAACACTGCTCCTTTATTTCAGTGATGAGCAAGAGTGGACATTCTTTATTACGCTTTGGTCATTTCTTAGTATTCTGTGCACATACGTGAATACTATCCGACACATTCATTCCCTAGAATCGCTATTTATCCGAAATGCAAAAGAAATATCTTTGTTAGCTGAAAACTATATCACGGACTGCATCTCATCAGTGCATTACAAGATAGGTATCCTCAATCCGAAATCCCGAAATTCGTAACATTGTATCGACTTGCTTTGTGATATTCTACCCCACAGCTGCTCTTAGGAGTCTTCTTATGTAATATATACCTTGATTTATAAAATCTTCAACAGTATGCGTATTTAACAGATCAGCCGCCTTTCAGATGACCTGTAAATGAAAGAAACAAATTGTTTTTCTGGATTGATGCTAAATATAAACTTATTTTCCTTTTGTAACAGAAAATTAATACTAAGATTTCTCTAGATAAAATTAGGTTCTAAGATAAATTAATGAGTATAATATAGGTCGGATAAAAGGGATATATAAATTCCACCAAGTTGTCTTTAGAAAACCTCACTGTTCCTTTACTATTAATTGAGAATTTCTCACTAACTTACTCATAGCTCAGTTAATTCTCACAGTAGCGAGCTAGGCTGAGGTGAATGGAAAAGGAAGCTAAATTTTTCTTTTGGTATAGGATATATAAAAATTAGTCGTTCATTTAGTTTTGTCTCTGTCTTGCTCACGGCTATTATATATTATTCAAAGGTATCATATTATCAGTGCAATGTATCCTTTTACTCCTACTTAGTTATCAAGGGAAATGTTATTTATAATGTCATTGTGTTTATCTTACCTTGACTTTCTTTTTTAAAACAATTTTATAAATAAAGAAAGGGCAAAGTACTTCCCCCCCTCATCTTGCTTAGTAAGTCACACTCCCTGTATAGGGCTCGTGAGAGCTTATGGTGGAAGGATTGAAGCTCAAACTGGCTTCCTGCCTCTCTACTTTGTAGATAAACTTAGGGCATGCACTATATGCCCGTTCCATTGCTGTTAAATATACTAAATTGAGGTAGAAGAAGACCGATAAGTGAAATACACGTAGGAAATGCTTTCTGAATGTATCTGAAGAGATATTTTGGAAGTTATAAGAGTCAGGAAATATAATTTGAAAAGGAGAGCCTCAAAGCTTGCAAACATAAAACATTAAACGTACATTTTTTGTGTATTTTTGTAATAAGGCATATTTTACCCAATTTTATTAGATACATTTTGAATCATGGATACAAAAACACAAATGGTTACGAATTTTGCTCTATTAGTTCTATGAGTAAGAGAGCAAACAGACCAGAACAGTGATAGATATTAGACACGATACATATTTTACGATTATGCGATCCGTCTCCCACAACTTTTAGTGTATATTATTTCGTGTAACACGAAACGGTTAACATTAAATAATGTGTTGTGTTAACCGATTTCTACTGTAGGTATATGTAGGAAAAGGAGCAATTGGATTTGAATGTAAAAATTGACTTCCAATTCATCTCAATTTCATAGTAAAATTAAAAGCTTTACAGAAAGAATAACTAGTTTTCCTTCCTCTTTGGTTTTTTTTCCTTTAAAAGTCGCTTTAGAAATAAAAACACAGTTATGTATCACATAATCTGCTTTAATGTTATCTACTGGAATTATTCTAATCAGGTAATCTTATGATTTTAAGTATTGAAAATTTTGCATATCTATCTAGGTCGTAGGCAAATGACGGTAATTTTGTTTAAGTAATTCGTGGACTGATATCATTGCATACTTACATTTTAAAGTAAAATTTGGTTGTTTTTCTCAGAAAAGAAAGAGAACAAGGATCATTTTGAGATTTAAAAGAAAGTACATAATTCCAAAAAGGCAACTCCTGGAGATAATATGTAATTCACTTTATTTCGTGCTTAATATTCATTTAATTAAGTCTTATTAGTTTATTAGTACTTATTTTTATGTAAAAATAACACTGATTTAAACGAGAAAATCCTTTATCATATTTTTAGCCAATACGTCTTCAATCAATCCTTTCACATAAAATACTGATGGAAAATGTTACTCTAATCTTACGGCACTTAAGAGCTGTATTTATCTTTTTCGGCAACCATTTTACAAATTATTTGATTAACCGGCTGAATTGACAATATGCCACGAAAGTTGGGTATTAGAAGAGACTTAGTCGCCTCATTCTCGTCCTGATAAAGTCGTTCTGTTATTATTATGGCTAATATTTTAAACAACCATTCTAGAATTAGCTTCTATTTTTAGTTTATGTGTATTGCAGTACATTCAATCATTGCATTTTACTTAAGTTATTTGTTCTAAAATCTTTTCTTAGAACGTTACATCACCGCGCAGATACTGTTTGATGGAAAAGATATTTGTATTTTTTCCTCCAGGGTTTTGTCAGCTGTTCCACCATACATTTCAGATTTACTATCGTTTTAAGTTTAATTGTTGACAACTTTGACTAGCGTTCAACCTAGCAAAACTAATAAGGAGAAAAATTCTAAATTCCAATTTGATGATCTGCTTAAGCATTTGTTTGCTAAGGTTTATTATATATAAATCTTACGGACCTTTATTATAAATATAGGCTCCATCTCGTTCTAGAAAGCCGTTTTAATGCAAAATTCGATCGCAAAAACCCATAAAAAAAGCTTTAAAAGAAGTTTGTTGTGCTCGTACTTATTGTTTTATTAATAGTTTTTGTATTATAATAAAATATATATTATTGTAGGAATATATATCAAGAAACCTACCGATTGTTACGTTCGTAATATTTTTTTGCGTTTTTTAATGTTCGTACTGTGTAAACAAACAAAATGGTCTTTACTCGATCGAAATGCTTTGAGTATCTTTATTTACTTCAAATTATGATCATACAAACGATCTCTCATAATCTAATATCCAGGCTTGGTATCGGAATCAATTGTAAATCAGCAATATACACGTAAAAGATTAAAACAGCACAAGTTAATGTTTAATTCAAGAAATATTAGAAAGCTGTATAAAAGATCACTTTATCACTCCGTTTCGATATAATAACTGAAAGGAAGTGAACTAAACGTGTATCTTGTATTTCAATCTCTTCTGTTGATAAATGTTCGCAAAATGTTGATCAAAGATGTAATTCAAGTACTCTAGGAAAATGCATAATTAACTTAATACATACGTACCAACCGGTATTATTTATTATTATAACAAAATTTTAGAAAATAATTAGTTCACTTAGACAGTTTATTCAAAAGATACACAAAATATGACGAGAAGTTCTGATCTTAAGAACTGAATGGAAACGACATGGAACTCAACCTTAACTACAACCAATAACTCAACCTATTCTCCTAAAAAATCTTCAATATCTTCTATGTGTTGAGAAGATATTTCCTTCGAAGGATTTTATATAAGCATGAAATTCTTTACATAACGATATATTGAAAAAAAATTTAACGTATAAATTCTAAATAGTTGACGAGATCGCTAGCTGTGTCGTACAAACGTATATCAGCTGTTCTCTATGAGCGATTAAGTATAATCCAATATAGCTAGTATAACTTTGAGGGAAGCACTATAGCAATATTTATATACTTCAATAAATTTAAAATGATCAACTAAAATACTCTACAGAGAGCGTTCAAACCACGGTCTTCTTATGGTGCATTGCGTCACGTCCGTCTCATGTCTGTAACAGTTTGGCAGCCAAATTACAAAAGTTTTGGAGATTCCTTTTTTACAGCTCTTGTTTTCATTGTGGCATTCTTCCATTGAGTGATTCGCATCATCATTAATGCCCCTGTTAATCCGCAGCGCAACTTTGCGCCTTACAAAGAGGTATAAAGGAAGAAATATCGTCAAAGAGTCAATGTTTATGGCAGCCGTTTTTATCGCTGATCATAGAGGCTGCAGTTTTATTTTCATTTTGAATGTTTACTTTCATCAGAACAACGGTGTTACTAAACCACTGTGGTAGCCACGGTTATTAAAAGTCGCACTCCTTACATTATATTTTATGATATTCAAATAAAAATTAATTTTTAGATTTAAAAGTTTCTGTCAAATATTTACCAGTCTTTATCATTCGTTACTGTGAACGATGAATTCGCACGGAGAGTTGAAATATAGGGATAGTATATCTATATATGTATAGGATGAATCTGTATTTACCATAGTAGTATGTTTTGTATTTTTTACCTCTCAGGCATAATTACAGTAAGTTTTAGTTTGTTTTAGTTGATTATAATTGTCCTGTCTAATTTTATACAACGAAAAACTACTACCAAGAAAGCTACTGCAATCAGAGCAATCTTCAAAAATGATAAAGATAACTTCCGCAATGATGTGAGATTAGAATTGCAGTCTTATTGGTAAATCGAGAAACTGTTGGTCCGAAACCAGATGACTTACAATAAAAATGACCGATTGTTCAATACAACTGTATTATTAGTTGTGTTTCCAGAGACATCGACTTTTTAATTCTCTTCTTTCTTCCTCGGATATTAATTGTCATAGTTTAACTGTTATTTCTGCCACTAAAGAGTATTTGATGGAAGTGGTTTTATTTGGACAATCAGTGACAAATGTCCCTCATTTAGATTATAAACTTCTAAATATTATATGATGAAGATGTCTTCAAATACCTTAAGATTTTTCATTCTAGTGAGTTCGCTATCACGAGTATAACTGACTTATATGCCGGTTGATTTAAGTTGCGACGTCTTCTCTCCCGGCTTCCGTACACCGGTTCGAGCCCCGGGAGTCGGGTGAGAGGCACAGTTAGCCGGGGGGGCGCACTGTTCCCGACAATTCTCACCGCGCTCATCGGGTCGCCAAAGCGGCTTCTGCTTTCATTCCGATAGAAATTTCATATCGAAAAGGTTAATTGAATTACAACGACCCATGCGCAAGTATGATCTGCTTAGGACGAGTAATTAATTTTCGCCGCGTAAAAAATATACGGCATTTTGATTACTCTACGTCCGATAACACATAAGATGCAAATTAAATTGTCGATGATTCGTCCGAATAACAAGTGCGTTAGTGCGAGGCGGTAGGAGGCAAAATACATGTGTATTCAACAAGCGTAGGTTAAAAGAATTAGGAATTTAAGTGCACGCCACTTGTTTGTTTATGCAAAAAGTAACTGTCGGTTAAAAAGTAGCGAGGATGTACAAGAGACACATTACAATGGAATATCAGGTTACAAAAATAAGAGTATTTATTTAAGTTATTAAAATATGATAATTTATTTTGCGTTTTTGCATATTCCACTCAAGGCTATTTAGATTCGAAACTGTCTCTTCCATTTCCTACTTCTTCTTTTACTGTTATTGATTATAACAAATTTTACTCTCTGTTAACCAGGAAATAAAGTCATTTGCATATCTATTTTATCCTACGGAAGGAAATTGTTGTCATAATTCCCCGAGTTTACACGCTATACACCTTTGTGGATGATAAAGTTCAGGTTAAATCGGTTTAAATATCTAAATGAAACACCAAATAAGGAAAACCTCCTAAGCCTCGAAAATATATTTTTCTTTATATTTGTATTTCTGAAGCCTTCGAGTATTCACATATATCCCGACAGTAAGATTGTACCAATTTAATTTTTCTGTGAATTATTAAAGAAAATTAACGTATAATATTTATAACAATAATTTTACATGTAAATTTGAAAATAAATAATAGAAAACATAAATGTATATCTGTATGTATGCATATATGTATGTTTCTTGTCTTGTATTGTCTAATTTCTGTTGATTTACATAATGATTGCTGTTCCTTTTAACATTATGGGAAAAAAGGAATCAAAACGAAAGTTTTCCGATCACTAGGGCTTCATTTATCTACTAAATATAATATACTGCGCTTGCGCGTGAGAATCGTTGCGCAATTTCAGTTACAGAATTACGAATCCAGTATTTTATGAGTCATTGGTATTTTGCACCGCATAAATACAAGACCTGAAAATTTTTCACGGCAGTATTTCATAGGTGTTCGTAGCAGTTTCCCGTTATCTGCCAATTTAACCCATCCGATAAAGCGGAGTTTAAATGATCACTACCATCCTCGTTTATCTGATCTACGCTGCTATGGAAAACTCGATTATTGAAAATTAAACCAAATGTAGATATTAATGTAGATATTAAACCAAGTCATGTTTTCGAATCTCTTACCTCGGCAAACACAATTTTCACAACACTTTAGTTTCAGTCATTCCTTACTTATTTCATTCGTTGTAACTATCCCAGTCGTGAGTAAATCATGCGTTTGACAAATGCCTAGGTAATCGATTTTTCACCATTTTTAAACAACCTTGAAGTTAAGAACTGAAAAATCATTAGAACAGATCTCGACAAGGATAGCAAGCTCTCCATTTATTGGTACACATCTGACAGTCTCTCTGAATCTGAGGAAACCAAGATTGGCCTTCTCGCGCACGACTAAAAATAGGCATACTATCGTATCAAATCAACTAGAGATAAACTGGCTTCTGCTGTTTTATAATATTTCTTTTATCCAATTCCATGAATTTCTTCATCCATCAAAACAAATTATACAATGAAAACCTTTGGGTTTGAATAAAACGAAGTCATAGCTAAAGATAAGTAACTAAGATCATATCTCCGCTAGTAAGGTAAGAAGCAGCAGTTAAGAGTGGTTTCTCATTTCCCACTTGGGTGACTGTTTTCGTTAAACCAGCTTCTGGGGATAGATAATCTTACTTTTTCTGACTTCTCTCAGATTTGTTTTTAAAGTGTCACCCGCCAAATGTATCATACTTGTCCAAGAAAAAGTCGCATTAAATGGAACACTACTGATTCAATTCAACAGATTATTCAAAATTGATCGCGAACATTACTTCATCTATTATTTGGAAAGATTCATATGGTTTGTGATATCCAGTAATTCTCAGCTAACGTGTATCTAGCAACAGTATATTTGTCACTTGTATTTACACAATTTCTTACTATGTTCCAAATACGATAGACTGTAGGCGAGATAAAAGGAAATTCCATGGTTCATCTTCGCATACTGGCAACCTTTCAAAATGTTGCGTAAGCTTCATATATACTGCAATCCCTTACACCAGTAGGTTAGTAAAAGCTATCCTTCGCGGATAAATGCATAAGTGACTACTGCTAGCATTTATTTTCTTTGTATTCCTCGCAGTATCAGAGCCTATACCTTTCAGTCAGCTGGATGCATGATATTTACTTGTTCGCTGTATCTCACACCTTTCCTCAGCTTTTGGCCAAATTTAACCGATTTCAAGATAGATCTTTGAAACATCCACAATTTTATCTTAGCAAATACCAACAAAATGTACGAGCTTTCGTTGCATCTTCTCTGATGAACGAATTCAACCCTTGTCCGATGGGCTCACATTCAGTAAATAGTCTTCAGATAAATTCCAACTGTGTGCCTCAAAGAGGCAACCTTCAGGCATTTTTTCCCTCCTACTCACGATCCGCCTGAAAAAGGTAGATTTCCCAAGTGTAAACCCACGTTTTGTATTATGTTATTTGTGAAGATTATTTCAAGATATGTCACCCAGTGTACTGCAATTAATTACCTTCCTCGTGGAATTTACTAGTATGTCACAATCATTATGTCATGTTTCAATACTGACACTTCGTTATACTGCGACAATATGCGGCCATGATGTTTAGTTTTAGCTATCACTGCAGTGGTTCTGGGCAACTGATTCTTTAAAAGCTTAAATGCAAATAGTTTTCCTCACCGTAACACCGCTGTTTACATTAACATTAGATTATTCTAAATTCCTTAAATAAACGTACTACGAAGTATCTATTTCGTTCATATTCCCTTTACCTGAATCCTGTGCAATTATATGAGAATCAGTGTTTTGAGTATATATGTCTACATCAGATCTTTTGTCGTATCAATTCATCCAACAGACTTCAGTAAGACTACTTAATTGTCTTGACTTCTTAAATGTGCTAACTTCGATTGTGTTATCGTTTATGACCTTACCTAATAAAATAATCTACATGGATGGTTCATGAGTTATATTATACTTATGTTGATTTCTGTAATTTCTGGATGGATATTATTGATACTTCATTATTTTCATGTGTTATGGAAGGTAATAAAGCTTTCGAACTAAAATAAGCAAAGATACGTTATACTTAACAAAAATTAGTAGAATTTAAAAATTTATAATGACAAAAATTTCAACTTCGTACCGGTAGCACATATGTTAGTAGTCCTTCATCGGTGGTACAAGATGCTGATAATTGCCGATTGGAATCAAATCACTTCCCTTCTTGTTAGACTCATGACTTGTTTTAACTGAAGTTTCTCTAAATAAGTACCTCACGTTAAGTAAAATTAGATGAAATATTATGGAACTGATCCAGTTACTATGGAAATAAAGTCATACAGCTAAACTATGATTCACTGCTCCAAGGCTCCTTATTTAGATTTTACGGTTTTAGAGACATTATGTCCTAAAGAACAGTGTAGATAAAGCTTCACAGGAAAAACTATCATAGGAATAGATGTTTCAACTTCTTCAAAATTTTAATTTTTTACTGTCTACTCTAAGTCTGAAGAAATCCAGAAGGACGCATTAATGCTTAGGAATCGACAACATAGGTTTTAAATCAATTAGCTCAATACAAAAATAGCAAATACCATATTACATAGAACGCATCATTCTTTTTTTACATAAACTCAGTCGTAGGCTTGGCGCTATTATATGAAACGCCATCAAAGGAAATATTTTATCGATCAGAAAGTACTCTAATAGGAAATGTAATCCATATATACAGTATACTTGTAAAATTTTACCCATTTCTTTCCTCCGAAACCTACTGGCTCCGTCGCACATTGGTCTTGATCGTTTAAACGATCATGGCTTTTCCTCAACTGCTGGAAAATGTTATTCTTATTTCTAAAGCCTGTCGTTCAACTATTAATTCTTCTCTTATACGTTGTCTTTTTTCTAAAACTTATTAACTTAACGATCTTGCAGTTATTGTCGGTCAGTCTAAAAATATCTAATAAATGTAACTGACATGTCTAACTGGTCTAAAATATCAAATAAAAAGGAGACAAATGTGTGTATGCACGCAAAACTTTGACTAAACCAAATCTTCGCCAACGGTATTGGAGTTTATCAGATGACATTGAACTTTCCCGTATACAATTGAAGTTCGAACCTCACATAGGGAAGGATACCCGTTTGCAGGGTTGGGTATAAGTTCATGAGCGTCTCAACACAGTGAAAGATTTATGGAATGATGCTAATTTAAGAAATCTGAGATTATATTGAGTGCCTTCACAAACAGAAATTACAATTATAGGTATGTATTTTTTAATGAGAAAACTTTTGTAAAAGTAATCAGAGGACTTCCTCATTCTTCCAAATTTATGAATAAGTTATTTTACGATATACAACCTTTTGCAATGTCGTCATTATGCGAGTAAATAAACCTGTTAGCACTTTCACTTGCCATACCTTCATCACCATACCACACCTATGTAAGTGATTCGAGCGGCTGTGTGCCGGTTAGCTACTTCGCCGTAGTTATCAAGTTGCCCTATTAGAGGCGTTTCAATAGGTCTGCGTCAAGCTACCTAACGTAAATGTAACTATTCATCATATTTGACTTTATTTGATATTTTTTCGTGAATTAGTGTTGATAAATGAGAGATTTCGGGTAATATTTCTAATGGGCTCACCTAGTGTTTAACTTAATTTTCTTGAAGTCGTGGTATTTATAGTACATAATCATGTGTAATCATCTTTAATATATTGATAGGTATGGTCAGTTATTGATAAAATAGGTATCTGAAAGTGGTAGGAGTAGGACAGAAAATTATAAACCCAGGTTCTCTAGTAAAATAGTTGAAAAAATAATTCTGCCGTCTTCAGCGACCAGTGAAAGTGATCACCAACAGTTCTTATAATATTGCTGTATATTACATAAATGGATAAGTCAGTAATTTCACAACCCTGTGAAGAATATGTAGGTGGAAGACAGTGACCGTCCCGTAAATGTCAACATCTTTTGGTAAACGGACGGAACTGTCAAGGAAAACGAAATTGTAGCTAATCCAAAATATTTAATTCTAGTACTTCTCTCACGTGGAAAATGTTTCCAATAATCCTACTCTAAGAATATGTCAATTTAACAAACCTGTGAATTTTATGTAGGTAGGGGAACGTCCCGTAAAAATCAACATTTTTTAGTATGCGAAACTATTAAGCAAAAAAAATTGTAGCAAATCCAAAGTATTCAAGTCAATTATTTCTCTCATATGGAAAATGTTTTCAATAATCCTACTCTACAATATGTTAATCCATTTATGCTCCACATATCTCTGAGATGAACGGTCTATAATTCTTAAAATATATTGCGAAAAAGAGCTGAACGACTTGCTGATGCGACCTTCAGCAAAAAAATCTTTCTTATCCATTCACTGTAAATGCCACGATGTCATCCAATTTGTGTTCCTTGTTCTTCTCATTAATTTGAGCCGAAATGATCTCTTTCTTTGAATGATGGAACTTAAATTAAAACCTCTATAAAACTCCTTCTGCAACGCATCACACTCTTTTTACGATTCATGTAAAATTTATTTTAGCTCAACCGCATAAAATCATTTAACACGTTGATCGAATGCTTTATAAAGTTTCAGAGATCAGTTACTTTTTGGCATGAAATTGCCAATAAAAATTACAGCCAACTTAAAATAAATTCTTAACGCGAAGGATAAAACCAAAGGAATTTCACGCTAAAATAAGAGCAACCGGTCAGTGTTGGACGGATTGTAAAATGGATAAAAAGACCAGATGTAAATCACTTGATAAAAAATGGAGTTATCGGATAGGGACACGTAGGGACACCGATGTGCAATCCAAAGAGACAATGTCTAAAATGCAGCCGGAGATTGATTTTCTACGCGTCCGAGAGATAAACAGCTGCCGTCGGGACCGCGATTTAAAAGAAAAAAGAATAAAAAAACAGCCTATCGAGAGTGTCGAGCAGCAGTTGTTAGCGGACGGACGTACAAAGTGAAGCGTAAAGCAAGCTTTCACATAATATTAATCTCGATTTAAAAGCGATATCATATTTTCCACCCCTGGAGGAGAAAACCTTCATCTTATATATATATTTTTCCCAATCACTTCGGTTTGGGGGGTGGGAACATCCCGGGCGGTCACTCGATTCTCCGTAGAGGTTTAATGATAGTGGAACTGGTCCCCTCTCTCCTTCCTTGAAAGTAGACACCGTCCGCGGATGAGTCTTGTGGTTCCGCCACACTTAGCCCTCTCCCAAGGCAATCGACGGTGACAACCATTGCAGCTGCACCGGCGGCCTCACTCCGACTTCCAGACTGCACTGACCACCCACTCCTTGACGGACCCCCACTTCCTCCTCTCTTAACGGAGAAATAGCTCTCCTTCCAACGTGCATCTCCTATAATTCCTTCGCAACATCTTTCGCCATCTTGCCCAGCAAGAGTGCCAATAGAATGACTTTGCCGGTGAGTTAGATACAGTTATAATCTAATGGTGTCCAACCCTGTAAAGAGTGGCTCCATTTCGATATATGAAATGATTATAAAGATAGACTTTCGCTCAATTTTTTAACCCGAAGCTTAAAAACAGATGAGAAACAAGAAGAAATGATCTGAGATTTGTAAATAATCTGCTATGTAGATATTACTTAACTAAATAATTAAAGAAACTAAATTCCAAGAATTTCGGGTGCGGCACAATTGCTGATTTCTATTCGAGACTTGTGCTCAATTTTCGATCGCGGAGCTTAAACAGTGATACGGAAAAATAATTGTGAAGTAATGAGCACAAAATATAAATCACTGAACTAAACGAAAAGGTATGATGAATTGCGAATTTTTGAAGACACAGCGTAGTAAATTATCTGCGACTCGGAAAGTCGTGAAAATAGTGAGAGCGGTCCAATGGGCGTAAAACCATGGAAACTTCTAATCTAATTTTAATCTAATTTAATTCCTTTTCTTATATTAGTATCCAAAGAGTTCTTAGAACTCGCTCTCTAAGCATAATGTTCTATTTTGATTCCATGTAATGAGTTAAAAACAATTAATCTCAGTAAAGAGTGTAAGTTGAAATGCGTAACTCCAACTCATTTCGTAAAGATTGTTTTACCGAACGCATGACATCTGATACATAATTTGGATAATAATATTTGGTTTTAAACTCGCAGTTGCCAGTTTTAATGGCTTTCTCGCCGTTTTTGAGTCAGCAATAATGTAAAATAGAGATACATGTCGGTAATACATAGATGAAATATAATATGTAAATACTGAAAAAATATATACAATTATTTTTCCGTAACATTAATGGAATAATTACTCAAAAATCTAAGCAGCATCTAAAAACCTTTGAATAGTTTTCTGTCATTCTGTAATGAAGGATAATACTTATAAAATAAGTCACACTTCTTGAAGTTTCTTACACTATCAGAGGCTAAAGAAAACAATGTTTTTTTTGCTGTATTAGTTAGGTGCTGTATTGGTAGGAATGATTCGCTTTGAGATTACAAAATTAGTATTATTCGAAAAATATGTTGAGTAAAGCCCGAAGAAAGGAGTTACCTTCACGCTTTTGAGCCAACGTTAGAAAAACAGCAGTCTCCTCTATGTTTCGGGGTACCATGGAAATGAATCTGTCAAATTTCAGGTAATCATCTAAGCACTTCGAAAGGGAAAGTGAACTTCCCTTGTCTAGAAGCTAAATTATTACAGCGCCGACACAGGGAATGATTTGCGTTCGTGGTACGACTGCCATGGGCAACGTCTTTCCTCCTGGCGTTGGAATTCACAACATTAAAATAAATTACTAAAATACATATTTTGTTTTACAGTATAAAATAACGTCTCATTTAATTCGATTATATTTTTCTATCCGTATTATTCGACAATTATTGACGATATTAATTCTCAAATCTTGGGTGGGCAATAACTAGCAATTTCCGGAATTCTATAATTTCTTAGGGTAAATGAGATTTAGGCAAGAATTTTCCTCTTCCGGTGCTAATAATATTCATGAAATTTTAATAGAAGATTGCGATCGATGAGGAATTTACAGGATTATCGTTAATAATCATAGATGGACTTGGATTGCAAGGAAAGAGATATTGGTAAGATTACTCTATTGATCGTAGTAAAATTTTCCAGAGAATTTTGTTTTCAAATATATTCGGGGCCTTCTATGATAAGCAGAAGAAGAACGAAGATATTTCGTAACTTCCGGAAGACATCTTCTCTTCCTTGGCTCTCATATATTAAAATATCTAGCAGCTTAATTGGCTATATTATATTCATTAAAATTTAAAGCGTTGATGGTAAAAAAAATCAGGAAAATCTAGGAAATAACTATGAGAAAATTGGGTTATCTCTCAACATATATTCGCTCTTAATCTATCAAGAATTACAACAAACATGAAAAAGAATGAGAACATTAACCTGGTCTCTTAATAAAAAAAATTTAAACCTACTTTAAATCTCTTATATATTATTTTTAATTATTCCCGCGGTTATTTCCCATGGTTTTGAATTTTAATTTGGGAGTATTGCTTTATACCCCACCCTTCTTCCCCTTCTCTCACCCCTTTCACTTTCCTCTTGCACTTCCGAACCCCTTCCTAGGTCACAGGACGTTCTAAGCACACTAACCCACTCCCCTCTTTCGATCTATGGAATCGCTACCATGCCATACTGCCGTCATTTTTTCCCTCTCTCAACTCCTCTCTGCCAATCCCTAACTTGTCTCCTTTCTTCTTCTCCGCCTCCCTCCCTCTTCTCCCTCCCTCTCCATCCGAACTTGTTCTCTTCCGCTGCTGAAAAAGCACCATCGGTTCCTTCACCTGACTTCTGCATTCAAAATGCACCGGACCGTTTCGCCCTTCGCTTTTATGCAAAGGCATTTAGTACATCTTTGCGAATCTCCATCGGTCGTTTTCTGAAAGTGATATCTTATGTGCGTATGTACGTATTTCAACTAGTTTTAGATACCAAAAAAATATAAATAATCAACCTTGCCCTGAGATGTTTCTCATCACCCTAAAAATATAGCTTAGATCTGTATATTTTGACATTCAATTCACACTAATTCCCAAATATTCGCTGAAGTATACTTGAGACGACGGTAAGATATGTAAAATATTTTTCGATAGAATCTTTTGTGTTTGACGCACTTGTGTGAAACTAATTATTCCTTGATTAACCAAAAAGAAATCAATGTTTGAAGTCACATTTTTACAAAACTAGCACTCACATCAATTATATCTTACTAAATTTATATACGTCTGAAAGATATGTCAGTCATTCTTTGTATAAATATATATTTTTAAATCCTGAATTGTGATGTTGATTTGGAATGTAACATGTATTTTTAAAATTCCTTGCAGATTTGGCAACGAAACACAAATTCGCTATCGTTGAAATCACTCTATTGCTCAGCAGTCTCCTTATATGGTATACAAGAAATTCCTGTTTATTTAAATTCTTATGGCCTTCAAGTGTTCGTAGTAATTATTTAAGAAACTTCCACAATTTATTGTGTAGCAGCCAAGAAGAGTCTTTGCATGAACTCGATTGAAATTAAAATGAAAATTGAAAAATCTCTCTATTTTCTAAATAGTTTTCATTAAAATTTTTCTTCGCAACTCTCGGCCACGAATATTCTCAATAATACTCTGCCTTTTCTTCCTCACCTGAGATTTTTTCTTAGTTTCCTTTGTATATTTTCAGCAAATAATAAAGAATCCTAATTTTCATTCCACATTCATGCTAAATATTATGAAGTATAAATAAAAGTAGAATTTCCAAGCGTTACTTTGCGGAACTCAACACAAATCTCGAAAGAAAAATGCTAAGTAAGCTCCACATCAGATTTGTATTCAACCACTTTTTTCGACGAATTGATATCATCAGGTTTACGCTACGTTTCTCGTGTATCTTTCAATATTATAAAATTCTGCAGATATTGCACTGTAACTATACTGTGTAAGACACTTTCATGTAATATAGTTCAAAGTAATTTAACGGGAAAGAATACCCCACGATAAATGAATAAAACTTCAATCTTATCTATTCATAACTACTTTTCCCCTCGAATCATTGATAACAATTAATTACTCTAAGAATTCTTATATACCTTTCAAATAAATTAGTTTATTCTGCCTGTCATATTCCATTATATGTTCTTCTCCCTACGAAAAATTTTGTTAACTTTTCATTTCCTTACAACTTGTTTATAAACAATGTTAAAACCCATCACTTACACTCATTATATATAAATCTTTCACTTAAATAGATAATTTAAATATATTCCATTCAATAGTAGCGTATCTCAATAGTAAGTTAAAATGCAATTACAATAATCTTCAACGACACGTTTTACATAAATATAATTTAAAATCTTACTTCTGAAACATTACTAAGAGGCAAATTTGTAACCTTTCAGTTGTCATGTTTATCGCGATTTAGTTACAGAAAAAAGAATGGAACATTATGATATGGTACATTAGATAATACCATGTTTTGATATGTATAATAATCTTTGTCACGTCATAACAGATTATAATAGATTCCATTGACACTATACGGAAGGTCATTTCGTCGGATAAGAAACCATCTGGCTGCACATGAGTGGGGTTCACATCGAAATTGTTTAGCATTGAAATTCCACAAATAAGAACGATTTAAATTGGTATATAAATCCTAGCAATTTAGCCTTAATTAAATTTTCACTGGGAGTAATAAAAATTTGAGAAACATGAATATTCTAATACGTGCATTTGCTTCCGGTAATGAAGAAAAGGTTCCCAACGCCTGATCAATCCAGACGTCCCGTTCTCGCGAGCTTATGGGAGACTAATCAGAGGTCAAGTATTTTGGGAAAAATAATTGCGTTGTCCTGAAAAGGGGTTGAATTTTGCAGACTTGTTTAAAATCCTTTTCTAGTCTTGATTTACGTAGAATTTCAAATTTTGGGAATGCTCAGTATTTAACGTAATGAATTTCGTTCATGAATCTTCCATGGCATTCGCATGGAAATATTTCTCACGGCCCAAAAAGGCTGTCGAGTAAGCGTAACTCAAATGAATTTAAATGTTTATTAAATAAAGCGATAAGAAGCGAAATACATTTTGTTGCGCCGCGAAGCATATGATGTAGATGCCCGCCGCGGCCATAAATTGTCCGGAATCCCGAATTCGCATTAATTAACAAGCAAAGAAAGGAAGTTTAAACAATTGGTCAAATGCATACGTCGTTGCACTCGACTATGAGGAAGTAATGCCATAGTTGGATCCACAATATATTTGCAGCTTAACAAAAATGCTGCGTTTAATTTTCTCAAGCACTAGCAATTGATAATCGTACAACGACACTTAAGCGTAAAGATGACCAATATCGCAAATAAGCCAGTGAAATCCCCTCGTTATTCTTGGAAGGGGAAGCTACTCCATCAAAATACTTCATAATGAGTAGAAAAGTAAATCAACGAGGATAATTGCCTAGGAATAGGTTGGAAATAATCAACATAAAATTAAAGAAAAGTAAAGCAGTTTTCTTAACACGTTATTCAATAATCAATTGGATATAAGTATTTTAATCGTAAGACCTTTTATTAGTAATACGATCTGTTCTTGAGTACACAAGCTTCTTCGTTATCCCATCTCACCCATTATATGTTAAATAATCTCGAAAATCTTGAAAATCCGCACGGAAGTTCTTATCGCTAAAACAGTCATATCAGAATCTAGTAATTCGGCTTCTACTTGGTGGCAGATCTCGATTATGAAATAGAACGAAAAAGCGTAACTTACACCTGATGATGATATAAAGGGTATATAACTGTTCTATTATCATTTAAGTTTCTATTTAAGAAACAATATAACAGTCAAACCGATAGTTAAAAACCTTGAGTATCCCTAATATTTGCAGGAGAAAAATACAAAGAGTATTAGCACATGACGGTTTCTATTATTTATTGCAATGGTTCTCCACAAATTGACGCTAGATTGCATATATATAATCATTTTGAAGGCTGATTACTTTATAATTTTCGAATGAATAATAACTAACCAGTTAGTTTTACTTCCCTTGAGTTTCTACCCAACATTTTTCTAATATAGTTAGCTAAACTGCCTCAATTTTAGAAACAAAGTTTTCTACAGTAAACATGCCTGTAGTTTATGAGTTTTATGATTATAAGTAACGATATTTTAAATTCATAGGATAACCGAATAATCTCATTGGACCACGGCGCACAAAAAATGCCTTATAAATAAGTAGCTGCGATATTTAATAAAATATACTCATATGCAGTACTATTTTGTACGGAAGCAAAACATGGGGAAGAAATGTAAATGAAAAAGTTCCAAGTATGGCTATGGCGACGAATTGAGAAGATTGGATGGAAACTTAGGAATAAAGGAGTGCTAGGGAGGATTAGAAGAGTAGATAAAAAGAAGTAACTCTAAAATAAAACCCGAAAGAGGAAGACAATGGATTCGACATGCTACAAGAAATAACAATGTATAGAAATTAATAATAGAATGGAAGAGGAAGAAGAAGGCACGGAATGCTGACATATATCAACAAAGGAAGGAATTACACAAAGATGAAGAGAGAGTCTCATTGTAGAATACTGTGGAGACAACGTTACTCTAAGGACAGAAACGCCCAAAAAAATATCATAGATTTTTCACAGGAATTAGATTAAAAATCCATTTGAGGTTCATAAAGTGTACAATACCGAATTTAAATATGGAAATTCTCATTGTAATTCAAAGGGAATCATAAAAATTAGTACGTAACATAAAATATTATTATGGGAAAGAAAATTAGTTTATTTTTTCTATAAAATGTACGACTAAGACGCTAAGTTGATCGAAACGTTTCCTCCATATATGCTGGAAAATAAATAAAATACTGCATAAACCTTCAAATACGTCCTCTTAACATTTTAAAATGTTGATATTAGTATTCCATAAATCATAGATGACGCATTATTAATTAATATCGGAAATAGTTTATTCCATCAATAGCTTAGAGCTATTACGCGCATCCCTAACTTTATACATCCAGACAACAACAACGGGGAAGCAGGAAAGTGGGCTAAGGATAAGGAGCATAAATGCTGGCGCGACGTAACTCTGAAACCCATCAACAGGAAACGACTCATCTCTCATGTTCATTTTTTTTCTCTCCGCAAATTGATACATCTGTTCCTCAGACGTCCGCATTTAAACTCCCTAAAGATATCTCCGGCAGATTTTTTTTCATGCCGAAAGCCATACCACCACTCGGCATACCCTTGCTCAATTCCAGTTCTCATTCTGCACTGGTCCTTTCTCATCCTCTTTCTCCAGTACCCTCCACCCTTTTACCCTTTCCCGTTTTTCCCTCTCCACGCCCGTTACCAAACTCCTCCCACTTCACTGCAAAACTCACCTCACAACACTCCCTAACTCATATCTCGTCCCACTCATCTCACTTCGCATTCTTCCCATTTCCCACCCTTTTCCTCTCGGCCCCACCCTGTCCCTTTTAAACCCACCCCTTTTTCAGGGTCCTCCCCTCCACGTCCCTTAACTAACTCCACCTCCCGCGGTATCCTAACTGCGGAAGTTTTCGCTCTCGCAATGGTATTAAAGCTCGTTGTTTTCTGCGGGTTGGTAAGAATTCGAAAGAAAATAAAGGTCTTTCCCCCTCCCTGAAATTGATCGGTTGTGTGGGTTCTCACGAGGGAAAAATATGTCAGTGCCATCCTGAGACGGTTTTGGCCGTTAATCACAGGCGGTGTGAAGTGCGTGCGTGCGGCTGGCTTCGAACCAGCGACCCCTCGCGTGTGAGGCCACTTGCCGCAAACTCCTGTCAGCGGAGCTAGTGCCCTCTGCTGTACACTGCATTAGCCATGCTTACCAAACTTTACTTCGTGCTAGAAAAATCAGTTGGTTTCAAGTAGTTTTGTATGTACACCATACAAATCAACGAATTTCATGAATAAAATCCAACATTTATTTAAACTACCATATCAGTTATATTTGAATCATTTTTTTACTACACCATGCACCAAATCACATAGAGATTATCAAATCACAGAATATGTTCCCTTGGATTGTAACAAAAAATAATTTTAGGAACCTTTAGAAAGGAAAAAATTAATTCGGTAATTATTTACATGCATGCACCATAAAGCGATATGATGTCTTCATCGTGCAGAAAAATGAAAAAAATAACATTTAGAAAAATGATGATCATGACATTTTTAAACTGAAGAAATTGAAGATATATTTGTTTTATCTGAAATAGCAGGAAAAAGAAGGATTACTTAAAAAATTAATTTTCGTTCGATATAGTCATCTCAAATTTATTGAAATATATATAACAATTACATATATATGTATAATTATTTGCATATGTCTTACCACGTTAAATATATCAATACAAATTTATCAGGATTAATTATAAATATTAATTATAGAAAAGTTTAGGGTGTTTAAACGGTAAAATGTGGAATAGATCAATAATTTGAAACTTTTAAACAATGCGATTTTAAAATTAATGAGTATATATGCCTTAGACAATCTCTTACGTAAAATCTGATAACGACAACAGCGTACGAAAATATGGTGGTCTTATTGAGAACTGGTATCACCTTGAGAAATCATTTTCCCAGATCTCTCAATCAAAAAAGAAAGCAAAGTCGAAGAGAAGAATTATTAGGAGTACGTGCAGACCGCGAGATCTAGAACCGAGACACACATCCGAACGGAAAAAAAAGATCCGAAACGAGCGCGTGAAAATCATCACGCTTCCCGAAATAATTAAGAAGCTCGTTCGGGACGGGCGAATTTCTAAGCGTTTTTTTCCCGTTCGGAGGCGGAAATAAGGCTACTCGAAAGAGAGCTCACCAGAGAGTGGAAGTATAGGAGAGAGAGAGATGCCCGATGCTCAAGAGGGCAGCGTGTAGTACTCTCCTTTTCTACTCCCCCACCCTCACCTATCTCTACCCCTTTGAGCCCGCCCCCGCGTCCGCCGCGCCATCTGTTCGACCCGGGCGCGGGCTGCGATGTTCAGTCTTCGATATCATTACGTCAGCCATTGTTCCCGCACGGAGACCACGGCAGAAGAGAGTCAGCCCAGACATCGCCCGCCCCTACGACGGCACACGGACGGCGGGCAGGTGAGGCGAAGGTGTCTTCCTTTTCCTCCCCCGCACCCCTCCTTATCTTCTTCCCAACCCCGCGGCCCCATCCCTCCGGCTTTTATTTACCCACCCCACTTTTTAGTTGCCGCCCCCTCATGCGAACTTCTCCCACTCTTTCCGCACGGCGATACACCGCTTGCGCCGCTGAAATAAAAAAAGAGAAGCGTGAGAACAAAGCGTTGAGAGAATTGCGATGGTTATTAATGTTTGTGAAATGCGCCGCGAGAGGGGTTTTTAAGCGAGGAATAAATGCGTGGATGTCTGGGCGTAGGGCGGCCGGTCGCGGGCCCCTGCGACGATGCGTCGCCCGCTCTATCTGCGCCTCTCGTCGAATTACTTTTCTTCGCGATGCTCATCCCATTTACGATGTGAAGAATTTTCCTCACTGTGCCAGCATTTCCTTTTCCTTTTTGCCGTACTAACCTCGCCCATTTCTGCCCAAATTATTTCATGAGAAATAAATGCTATGCTGCTTGATTTATTTAGCCCAGGTATTTCGCCATTCTTCGTCTAAATCTAGTGGTGATTTAGAACTGTTATATTGGAGTTGTTTACCACGGAATCACGAGATATATATTGCGCTGAATGGGGAGTAATCCTGAGTGTCGATGCACTATTTTTCAAATATGGAGTTGCATTGCAAGATATCTTACCTCTGTTTCGAAAACTACTTATTACATAAGTTTTAATCCAAAGAGAGTTACTTAACTTCGCCTCCTGTTGAATTTGACTGGGACTCGTTGATATCGGTGTAATCTTTAATTCCACAATTTATACACATAGAAACAATACTTTTCCAAAACACCGTATTTCTTAATTGTTTCATATTTATATAACCTTCAGCAACCGGTTATTCCAAACCCTTCTCGTTATTATTTTTTATACCTCAAGTTTATTGCGTATTTTTTCATTTATTCACTTAAATTGTTTACAAAAGTGAGCCTCTTCCATCGCTAGTTCCTTCAAAGGTAGGAAGCAATGGATACAATATGGTTAGTTATTTGAATAGCCATCTTTCTGATCAAGTAATTGGATTCATCATCTCTAATAGAAGTTCAATATTGCATCACGATCAGTCACGAAGGAAAAAGGATGAAAAGGCATGCGAAGGTCCATCGAAGATTCAAACTCAGGAATGATTGCCAATTTTGATCTCTATTCCGTGATCGGTACTGACCAAACGAGATGCGAATAACATATGGTTAGCCGGCTCACTCATTCTCGCTGAGGAGATGAGATTAAAAGTTGCTCAGCCTGTTCCACTCCTAACCTCCCTCTTGCTTCTTTACAGAAGGCTCGCATCTCAAGGGCTTCACGGTAGGCAAACGATATCTATATTCAATCGGATTGCAAAATTTATTTGGAAGTTTTTGCAAATATAAATCTTTGGCTTAGTAGCTTCAGTTATGGTTACCGCTTACAGGAATTATTTTCTAAATACACCACCGATCCTGAAAGTGATAGGTTTGTGTGCCTACGAAATGTTAATCATTATAGCAACATAAAATACCGATTTTCGCATACTGAATTAATATTTTTTAATTTAGTTGGAATATAGAGATGAGATAATGGATATGAGGTTTAATTACTGTCAGCTTCATAATTTCTTTTTTTATTAAAATTTCCCACTACATGACATAAAGTCAATCGAGTGTATAAAGTAATTGCAACAGTAATCAAAATAAATAGTTACATTTTCATTTTAAATTGATCAGTTTTTTCTACTCAGTCAAAACAATAAATATGTTCATCGTGCGTTATTTTATAATTCAAATCAGTTTTAGATATAAGTAATCTTAAAAATATTTTATTAGCTTTAAGTAGCATGAACATTTTATTTCGCTAGTAAATTACAAAAAATATGTTAGAAATTGTATCTTATTAATATTCTGGAAATTTTGTTGTTTCATAGGTAAATAAAAGAAACCCATTGAATTGAGCATCATCAATCACAATATGTATAATACTCTGTTCTATGTAATGATATATATGGGCAAACCAATACACTATTTACTGTGATAGATAGCCGATGAATGATTAAAAATAACTTGGTCTATATCAACTATAAAAAGGGGTGCTATTAAAAAGTATTGTTAGTCTAAAAATGGATGTTTTTTACCCAGCACAAGTTCACTCTTCGAGTAAACAACTAAGAATAATATTATAAGCAGCGTTAAAAAAGTAAAATGCTGGTGAGTCAATTTAAAATACATGTATTTTCTTTATTTTATCTATATTAATAATTTCTTTCATTTCAAAAGAATTGTCACAGATTATTTTCTAAAACTTCAATTCACATTCCTCAAGTTCTCATGTTGCAAATTTATTTCCTCTTCCTCCCTTCTTGAATAACATACATTTAACGGATTGTCCACCGGTGAAAATCCTCCTACAAAGCGGCAAAAGTCCGAAATTTCGCAATGCAAAATTATTTGATTTCAACGGCGTAATATAAATTCAATAGAATTCTTTCGATGGGAAATTATAAGACCTGCTCTTCTGCCGGCGTAATGAGCATTCTTTCCGAAATATAATATGCTCGACCGTCGTTTGTTTAACTTTAGAATCGAACGCAAATAATTATGCATTAACTGATTAAAATCGCAGTATTGAAGGGAGAATAATTAGTAATTCATTTTTTCCAGCATTACAATTTTCCGGCAGCGATGCCATTCGACGACCTTTTTTTAGCTCGCGGCCCAATCGGCTATCGCGTATGAGTGGCCATTATATTTCATTTCAATTAACCATATAGAAATGGACCTGCGCAGAGATGAACCGCTCGAATTTTCATTGGACTTTTAGTTTACAAAACTCTCAAGAGAGAGCGCTCAAAACGGTATACTCTTATTTTTGCCGTGGCATTTTCGATAACGATTTTAAAAATATACATTAACCGATAAAAAAACATGCATCGGTGTATAATTGCCTGATTCGTGATTAAAAATTCCGTTTCCGATGTTGATAAAAATGCCGTTCCGCTTCCCGCTTTGAAATACAAATTTGCCTTTCAGAGGATCATCATGGCATAGCAGAGCATACTTTTTACGATTTATTAGATATCGATATTCGAGGATTTTGTAAAAGACTTCTGATACTGTACAAAATATTTTTCTCTTATGAACCTCCTAGCGCTCCTAGGTTGTAAAGATAGTAAAGTCAAGTTTTTGACGCTACGAATCTAATTAATTCCTGAAGGAAAATTACCTAAATTCTTTTTTATACGTTACTTGACGGAGTAGTTCATCTCCGTGCCAGAAGTAGGTCTCTGACACTTATCAATTACAAATTGATTTTAACTATTAATACTTATTAGTATTTATTAGTATTAGAAACAACGAGACTGTTTTTGAAATACTGCCTGTATTGACAACGATAATGGAAAATATACAAGACGATTCTGATCCACTCTACCTCTTTGAAAGTTAAGTGAAGGATGTGTTACGTTATTCACTTTTTTCAAGATTCTCTGGTGGCTTAGAAAATAAGTTCAGGTATCAGAAAGGATTCCGTGACCATTATTCCGCAGTGAATATAACATTCGGAATGCAATTACAGTTCGGTTCAGAGGGTTTCAAGTTTTAATTAACCTTTTAAAAAACCATCAGCTCAAAGATTCGAAGATAGTAAATATTTACCAAATTTAATATTCCTTGAAAAAATAATAAGCAGTCAAATATGTTTCACAATTCTGGCTTCTTTGTGCTCTTCTTACATTAGCTTCTAAATCATTTGCGAATACATTTTTTCGGTTCTTTCATAACAAAGGAGATTAATAAAAAGTGAAATACCCGAGTGCATTTTGGAATAAGATTTCTCCATAATCATAAGTCTTTTGTTTTAGTAAAAATAACAGGAAATACCTCCTTCCATGTATCTGATGTCGTTGTTATCGTTATCAATTCTTTATAAGGATGACTATTTAATGTGAATCACATTGTAAGATACACTCCTTAGATTAGATTCACTCCTTAACTTCATCATACAAGTTCTAGTGGATTGTCTTGATGATGGTTGTATCTTAAGCCAAAATCTGTTGTGATCAGAACACGTGTTAGAAACGCAGGAGTTGTGCTTCTAAGTGATTGGATTTGTTGAGGTGTTCTCCAAGGCCTTTCCAAGTTTAGCGATTACATTATTAGAGTAAAATAATAGAAAAGATAATCACAGAGCTTCTAAGAACAAATAATATCTGAAAGATTTCGGAAAGGTAAGATACAGTAATGGAACATAAATCGCAAATCATTTTACTCAAAGTTCAGCGGGAAAGTCCAAATAGATCAGAGAAAATGAGGAATGGGTTAAAAAATAAAATTATACTTTCAAAAGTCTCTATAGATAAAGAATATGAAAGTGTCTGCGGACTAAAATAGCAAATAGGCGTAATTTATAATACATAACACATTTTTAGAATTGTAACCAATGATAGGAAAAGGTAACGATTGAAATTAAAGGATTTTCCCAATTTTGCTGTAAAATGAAATTATTTCTTTCGATAACGGCCTTCTTTTTAAATTACTTCGTAAGCAGTTCTTGTAAAATTCACGAAGAAAAAATTGTAAATTTACGGAGCGGAACAATCAATTAGTGTAGCTGAAATTCGCCATTAAACCCAATATTATATCTTAATAAACTACATAAACTGGACATATGTTCTCAGTTTTTAAGTTTTTTTTTTAACAATATGCTTTGTTCTGCTATGTTTATTCTTCTATATTATCCACCATAGAATCCACTATAGTTTTCACTTTTATTTCTCTTCGTTTAATTTTACTATTTTTCTTTGACTAAAATGTTGTGCTTTGCTGAGCTGTGGAGTTGAAACGAACGCTGTAAATGTTATTTGCCAATATTTATTGCGATTTATTTTATTGCTTGGCTTGAGACGGTCTTAGTGCACTCGTTTTTTATTGCTGTTATGGAGGCATTCCAGAGTGGGTTCTGAGAAGTGTATGATTGGCCGTTTACTACCAGAATGTAGTTCTACTTGCAATGTTTATGTATAATGATTATAAATGTCATCTACAATTTTCAACGATTATTTGCACTTACAAGGAATTTTGTACAATGAATACGTTACTATGCCAGATTGTAAATGAGGGTAAGTGCCACAGTTTTTGCTTCTGTTGCTGAGAAAACGAATTATTTGGAATATGGGGAGGAGCTTAAGAATTAGACACTATGATTTATTTTGCATTCCGATGGGTTTATGAGGAAACTGTTTCATATCCTCTGATAAAATGCGTGTATTTTACGAAAACAATATCTCCTGAGATTCCATCTTTGAGTTAGGAATGAAATTTGCTTAGTTCTTAACAATTGGTAATTCACGTTTATTTAATTCTCTTTCTTACCTTAGTAAAAAGTGTGCCTACTTTTTATGTATAATCGCTCATTTAGTGAATTTTTGCAATCGATGTGATTCGACCTGAATCCGTGAAACGCCATATAGTAAATAATAACTGGACTTGGTATTTTTGTTGCAACAGTAAGTGTCACATCGTATCGTGTCGATCTTTCTTTTAATTGTAGCTGATCATATTTGATATGGTCTTACTAATGATTCTTCGGAAGTTAGAAACGTATAGTGATCTACAGAAGTACGAGTAGCTTGTAGCTTGCCTGCGAACTACGTACGAAGATGTAACATTCAACTGAGTGTTATGAATGGAAGCAATATTTTCCTCATTACTTAATTTAATTTAGTCTGGTAATGCTTTCATGTATATTTCTGAACATTCTGAATACCTTTGATCCTGAAGTGAGGACGATTTCCAACAAGAGAGGGGCCCAAGGAAATTCGGCATGCCAAGCAAGGATCTATCTTGTGGTAGCATTCAACGATAACTTTCTTGAGGTTGTTATCTCCCTAATGGGGTAAATTGATTTAGAAACTCAAAGAAGTTCATTTTTCTTCCGTCGCATTGCCTTATTAAAGAATTCATCATTTAATTATAATTAAAATAAAGAAAATATCAGGCAGGCTCTTCTACTTATCCGCATTGTGAGAATTAACCATTATGAAATATTTGCGATGGAATCAAGAATAGGAAATTTTGACATTTTAAAATTTACTTACTAATTCAATGCTTCAAATTTCTCTTTCGCGTTGTTTACACTATAGGAAGTCTTCCAACCGTTACCATCTTAATCTAACAACAGTCCTGGATTGTCGTTTAGAAATATATAATGCATATATATAATGCATATGTAGCCAATAATCCAAAATTAGAATTTCAATGAACTGTTTTATATAGTTACAAAAAGCGCATATTTCCACAAACAAATGAAATAGTGCTGATCGGTTGCGGCGACACTACGACATCGACAGAGATGGATGGATGAGATATTCGAGCATCTTTTTACAGCTCTGTAGATAAGCAGTAAGATATTTCTTGGCATGGTGATTTTGTTAATACAATAAAGCTATTTTTTTCATGTTTTCACTTAAAAGTGAATATTAAGCAAATTGTATGGCCTTACTAACGAGAATATTAGCATAATTTTATCTTCAATATTTATGGCAAAATAACATGGCCGTATAATTTCCTTCCCAGTACATATTCCAGAGCAAGGCGCTTAGTGAAAGTTCTATAATTAACCATTTCCAATTTTGTACATTTTTATTAAACGTTCCTTCGTAAGTATGAGTTAATATAGCCTATTACAATACACATCTTGAATATGAAATCAAGTAAAACGGGAAAAATGCTCAAAACTCTGAAAGGGTTGGAACAATAACAATAAATTAATATTACATTGATAATAATAATAAAATAACGGACATCTTATCTTAATTAGATTTTGATGGTCTTATTTTTGTCTCTAAACTACAATATGGTTGTGTAGTACCTATATGAATAGTTCTTATCGAGGTCAACGCTATGGGAAGATTTTTGGGGTGCAATGTGTCGACCAGCGTGAGGGTAGGACGTTACGGATATATGTGTCAAGCAGTGTGAGGATGGCATCAACTAGGTGAAGGTGTACTATTCACACAGATCTTGTCCGTCCAAATTCTAAATTTGGCGGTGAAATCCGTTTTGATTTTTGCATGTCATCCTTTTTTATGTTACTCACAGCTTTTTTGCACTTGGCAGTATTTTTGATTAGTACTCTGTCGAATTATTTTTGTCATACAAAACCCTGACTTCCTCAAAATCTCACTGGTCACGCACGAAAGAAACCGCAAAGTTGTTCAGACAAAAGATTCATCAATTCATTAAATCTTAGTCACAAATATCAACTTCACATATACTCATCAAGATTATTCATAAATATCCAACAATTTAAATAACCTCTAAAACTCGAATTAAATTCACCTGCACAGTTCATCATAAAAAGAAATTCACAAAGATTGTATTAAAATGTAGTATTTAAAATTGAAATTATTTCTATCTTGTGGAAAACAAAATTATATGTCTCTATCAAACAACTGGTATCGGAAAGTATCTTGTTGACGCTACTTTGAAGGTGAAATCGGTCATAAGAATACATCAAAGAAACACGAACACTGGCATTACAGCCGTGCAAACAACTACCGTCTCAAACAGAATTAAGTTGCTCTTGCTGAGTAACGTCCTATACGAAGAATAAGTAATCCCCCCTCGGATAACGTATATTGTAGAATTTTTCGTGTACATATTCGTCGTTAACCAGTAAACAAAGTCCCGTAACAATTATTTTATTGAAAAAACCTAATGTATCCCATAATATGACGTAAAATTCTATAAAGTGGGTGTGGTATTTCTTTATCATAAATCGGTTAATTAATTTTTTCTGTAAGAAAGTTATAGTCACGTGATTTTTAAATTAAAGGACTCATAGTTTCACTTTTACGAGTAGAGATTGCATTTCCGATTGAAATCCAGTGGAAGAGTATATAGGATTTTATACAAGGTGTTAATTCTATTGAAGCCAAAGTTCTTGCTAATGCCGTACTATATCTTGGCGGAAAATTGCACCTATTTTTAATTTGTGGAACGATATAAAGTATAAAATCAATAATAGCCAAACATTAAGAATCAAATTTAAGCCTCCTGAATTGATATAGCTCTTTCTATTACTTGCCATTATCATTGGTGCTCAAGAACTTGATAGTTTCTTCTGAGAATTTTCCAACGAATGGGATACAAAATTATAGTTCATGGTTGGGACTCAGCTTCTTACATCAACAATTCAGCAGATATGTTTCTTCGTTTATTTATACCTGACCTTATAAAATTTTACTAAACGCAACAATTTTGGAGTCTGATAATCAGTTTGAATGTAAAATACATCATCTGCACTGCTACTTCAGTTTTAAAATTGGTATGAAACCGTATCGATGATTTACTTTGCGGAACATTTTAATAATTGCGTATTTCCTTTCGTGCAAACTTTCAGCATGTATTTCATTTACAGATTTACCTGTGGTAGCGGTACTCGAAATTAAGTTCGTTTCTAGAGGTTAACATAATGGATTGAAGAAAATGTTAATTTGTTGAAACATTCGTTTGTTGAGCGGTTCGTAAGTCGAGGTGTCTCCGCATACCGCATTTTTGGGCGCGTTTCTTAAATATTTGCAGAAAATATAAAGGCAGTGACAATAAACAATATGGCTTGATAATGTTGTATGCTTCTTGCATTAAAGTTTTTATAGAAGATTTTATTTTGATGTTAGCTGTAAAACTTCAATTTTAAATTAACGGAAGCCTAACCACGTAAAAGAAAAGAATTTTGAGAGTAAAGGACGAACGACCACTTGTGTATGCTGTCAACGTGAACTAGTGGTCGTTTTTATCATAAATAATCGATGTGGATTTGTATAAAATAAATCGCCAACTTGTAGTTGATGTAAGATTAACTTGCGAAAACTCATTGCTCTATAACGAGACCAGGTTCACATTTTTACGTCCAACCATTACTGAGAAAAAGTCGTTTTACATAATTGATGACAACTTTATACCTATCCCCGGAAATAATCTGAAACATTAATTTACTTCAAGAATAAGTCTTTTAATACTATGTAAAAATTCCGTTTTGAATAAATTGACAATTTTGAATGAATTTGAAATTTCAAACTGAGTCTTCCATTAAAAAAACGGGAAAATTCGGGCATAATTTCATTTTACGTGTGATAAAATACAAGGTAGAAAAAGCAAAAATATTGGTAAAATGCAGAATAAAACATGCCATAACCTGTTGTAACTTGATTTTCGGTAGAATTTCTGGTTTACATTTTACTCAAATCCAAATTTGAGTATCTAAAATAAAAGTCCGACATTAGTGATTAGTTCAAGAACAAACTACTGTAGTGGTATTTGATATGAAACTATAAATCTTTAGGAAGAAGTAAATCTCAATGATTGATCACGGAATGTTAGAGACTTCGAAGATAGATTTTCATTCAAAAATTCCTTGTGCTGCAAATCGAAATCGAAAGTATTAAGAAGAGATATTAGCGAATTAATGGATTGAGTTCTATGAACATTTGGTAATATTAATAAATTTTCTCTGAGCTACTTCTACTTTTTCCATGGAGATACAAGAGAAGGAAAATTCATTTAGGAACATGAGATGGATTTATGGAATATACAATTGATACTTCATTAAAAAGTACAATACTGAATATTCTATTTATGTAACGAATTATGCAGCAAAATATTGCAAAGCTTCCTAAGTGTTATATAAAAATTCTACCAACAAAATTGAAGCAGAATCAATCTAACTTTGTAGTAGGTAATTATTTACAAATAAAGGCTTCACGAGAAAACAAATTACTAAACTGCAAATTAATACAGAAATGTGATATGTCTAGTTGCAACGCTACACAACCAAATCCTGATGATATAGCAACATTAAACTGTAAACCTAGGGTTTTGTGTATTTATAAATGTTTAGAGACCTATTTCTCTCAAAAAGGTATTTCTATAGAAACAATTTACATTTTTATATTTAAGGATTAATAAATAAATTAATTTTCAGTATTTAAGTCAGACATATTTTAGTGATTCACTTTTCTTATCCTTTAAAACGCAATCCTTCGTAAATCGAGCAGCCAAGTCCGTCATTATAATATAGTTGATAAACCAATTAAAAGTTATTTCATATGAATGAATTACATATGGAGGAATATAAATATTTCACTGCATCGCCATTAAGAACAATAAGACTTCAGGATTTTTGCTTACACATGTAGACTTTACCAAAAGAGAACTACAAGGTTTTGAAAAACAAAGTGGTAGGAAAGGGGATTTCTTCAAATACTTCGAATACAAAATACTGATGGAAGAAAAAGTAATGTTTTTATTCGGTTGATACGATGTTTTAATCGTATACTCGTTTTATACGATTTGAATAGAAAAAAATCCCAGCAATCGTGATAATTATTTAAATTTTTATTTCCAAAGTCATGAATCAGAACCGTGTTAAATTTGCGAGCTACTCTGTAAATGATTATCCGTTACATATATTTTCTTATAAACATTTTATTTATTATGGCCAGACCATTTGAAAACTGGCAAATAAAATTTAGGAAAAGTAGCCCTGCAAAGGAGCCGTGAGAAGAATTAGATACCTCTCTAAATTATACGAATATAACTATATTCTACTAGCTACAGTGAATACACGTGCTGAAAAATTGAGCTACGACATAGCTCTAAGCAAAGCTATAGTGAGCAGCTAAATAACTGATAGGTGAATCTACACCTTTACTTTTCTTTGCAATGAAATACATTTCTTGATGTAGAGACAAATCATAGCGATTGTAAAATAATACGTTGCATAATTTGGAATCCACACGATTATTATCAGTTGCGTAGGTATTGTTATTGCGAAATATCAGCGTAGTGTCGCAGTCTCGGTTACTCTCTATTCCCTGCTCCTTTTTTGAGATCGGGCAATCTCATCTCAGATGGTTGTCGGCCCAGTTTTCTTTCCTCCTTCAAATTATTCCCATCAGTTTCCACATCTAGTTCTTCTCACCTTCAGTACCTCCTCATTCCTAATTCTGCCGCTCAACACTATGGATCTTCTCCTCATCTCAAAGCTCATAGGAACTGGATATTCCTTTCCCATAATTGTCATGTTTCGCGTTCGTATAAGACATTACTCCAAGCGAAACACTTTACTAGCTTCTTAAGGATAACACAGCTACTTTATCATTTTATCTAATATTCTGCCTATTGAAAGATTCAGCTTTGACTTCCTAATCCTCATATCTTTTGTAAAATTCCTTTCTCCCATAAGCGCTCTACCGAGCAACTGATTTTTTCAATCTGATTGGTCAATTTTCCGCTTATCCTTTTAATAAACTAAATGAATGTGTATTTAAAAAATAGCAGGTAACCAAAAGCTTCATATAATTTTTGATTACGTCTTAAAAAGGTACATTTTTATCACTTACCTATATAGATCATAATCCTTTCACAACTAAATTATACTTACCTTGGAGAATTCCTTAAGACTCGTTTACATATGTAACCTCCTATCCGCCTTTTGGTGTATGGCAGGGGGTGCATGTACAGTAACTCTACTTCCCTAATCGATTGCTTTCGCACATTGTTCGCGGAAAAAAATGAACTTTTGAAACGACTTGCACTAGTATCTATTTCTTTGATTTTACATCTTCTACGAAAGTACCTTCTCTGAACTCATTAAGTAAATTGAGTTCTTGTTCAAATCTTCTAGAGATCCTGAAGCATTTGAGTAACGGTCACTGATTTATCGTAGCAATACTTCACAAACAATATCGCATTTCGCAGTACTTTTTCTCATTCTCGAGTATAGCACTTATCTGCAGGATCCCATACACTACACGCATACTCAAGATGATGCCCAACTAACGCAAAATAACATCGCTCGTGAACATTTTCTTCGTTCCTACCGAGTATTCTCTTAACAAAGCTGAGTTTCTTAAGTGCCCGTCCACATATATTACTCCAATATATTTTACCGATTCTACTGTTGATAAAGTTTTTCCTTGGACTCGCATCTCCTACCTCTTTCTGAAAATTTGTATCCGAATAACAGTCGGAAAAAGGAACTAGTTCTCATGTTCTTCCTCTAACATAGACTTGAAGCGGGTCTTCCTTGATTGACCGCGCTTCATTGGCCAACGACCACTATTCTCCGGCGTCTCGTTTTACCGACAGCGCCGTTGTCGTTTACAAGCATTTTCGAAGTTTTAAAATCAACATGTAGGAAAATAGCTCAATTTTTGCTTTATGAGGACAAAAGATGAATAATTTCCGCTTATTCTAGGGTACAAAGCTGAGATAAAATATGTTACTTTCCGTATACAAATTGCTACTTCATAAATGATGCCTGGCTTCCTCGTTAAAATCAACGAACAACTGAATATCGCGGATTAAATCAAATTATATTTAACCATTAATATAAACAAATATTTTAATAAAACATACAAGTAACTGTCCTGAAAATTATAAAATTAATATATTTGCAATTATTAAAAAATAATAATCATGAATTTAATATATTTAAAAATTGCAGTTATAAAACTAATATATTTTAAATTATTTGGAGAATATTGATTGCATAAATTCCTCGGGATACTAGTTTAATGCTTTATAAATTACCATTTCAAATTAATTTAGAAATAAAATAAGAAAGTAAATCATGGAAGAATTGTCTATGAAAGGAGTTCCTCTCAATGGGGTGTCCGCTAAGGATTAGTCGGTAAAACGCCGAGTCATTGACTGTACATCCTTGCAGGAAAATCTGAAGTCCGTGAGGTAGATGACCGGAATGTAATTATTGTAACAATAATATACTCTCGTTAAATGTCTTATTTAATGCATTGATGATTGCTGGTTGGTAACTTATATGTATCACATGAGACGTGATAGAGAATGTCATCTCTTTTCGAGGAGTTAAAATGGAATGATCTAAACCTCTGAGTAGCTAACCCAAAATTGATAGTCCCTTGATTGACTTGAAGAGAGAATAAATATGTATGTACTTATATTCGTAACACTTTCAAATGTAATATATATGCATATAATTTATTTTCTGGATTAAGTGGATGATAATTCCATGAGATGCTTTCCTTTTTTTGTTCCATGCCAGTTCCCTTCCTAAAAGACCTTCGTTTACCATACAACGCCAGAGGCTTCTATCGCATAATGTTCCTTCATCTATCGCCTCTTATTATTCCTAGAATAAAGCCTGACAATCCTTGCCCTCTTCCTCAGGTCCTTGTACGTCGTATAATTTATTAATTCGTACATTTAACTTTGATATCATCTTCTATTTTTACGTCTTTTGAGATTTCCTAGTCGAGAACGGGTTCCGTCTATAATAAGATAATGAGGGAAGTTTTAGATCAGTTTTACCATCTGGTCTTAAATAATAGTCCTATCAGTCTACGAGGACGTACTACGAGTAATATCAGCAATATAAAATGTTCGTTTATTTTTGCAATTCCGCTTACAAATCATCTCTCCCCTTATGTATTCGTTTAATAGCAAGTTTTGTAAGTATGGATACAAATGCAACCTTTTTCTGCTCAAATGGTTCATAGCGTATTGAAAGCTAAGCTGTAATAGCTGTATTGTTTTGATGGCGTGCCGTCTGTATTTGAAGATCATCTGTAATGGTAGTCCTATCTGAAATTAAAGTGATTTGCCTCTCGAAATGAGAAATAGCAGTAACTTTCATAAGAAATTTCAAAGGTTTCATCAGTAAAGAGGAGCTCACCATGAACGTTATAACTTAGCTCGTTTTCTTGTCACATCTCGTCACTTTGCAGGTTATAAGTAATGCACATTATCAGCCAATCGTTTAGTTCATTGGACGAAGGCATCTTTCATTTTTAAGAAACATTATCACCACCCTCCTCCCAAGATTAGGCACTTTTAACCAGTTCCGAATCACATTCACCACTTATATTTGATTCTAATACCATTCTTTCTTGCTTGTTTTGTAATCGTCCGCATCGCGTTTTCTGTCCTTGTTTTACTCGTTCAAAAGCCAAGGGATTGCACTCTTATCTCTTCTATAACGAAGTTATTTTATTCTATTTTTTTATTTTTTTATTCTTCTATTTTATTTATATCTAATTTATTACGTCCTTTTAAAAATCGAAACAAATTTATTTCCGATGATTTTCTTTGTCATTCGTGTTTTGTTGTCATACGTTCTGATCGGAGAGAGAGAATAATATAGACAGGATTCTTAATAAAATTTCATTTGAGCATCGCTGGTTAAATCCAAAATTCTTAAAAAGTAAGATGTGAGACAAAAACGTAGCAGGTTATTATTGCTCAATATTACATAATATAAACACAGACGACCTTTTGAAAGCATAAAGAAAGAGAGGAAATCTTTTAATATCTAAGCTAAAATTCTCAATTAGTTCTGAAATTAGATGTTACATGTTGGTGACAGAATTTTGGAAGATTAAGAAGATAAACTGAAAATCGTGGTACATAAACGGCAGCATTTGATTAATACATACAAACCAAATATCTCGATAGCAAATTAAAATTACGGGCAATCTTAGGAAAGTAGCCAAAGAGAGTAAGAATTGCTAATAAAGATCGCATAATAAAGAAGGTATCCCATTTCCTATGCTTAGGTCGTAAAATAACCTTTATATAGGGAAAGGAACCAAACAATTAAAACTAAACCTTTACAGATAATGTGGCTGATAAAAGAAACTTAAAAACAAATCGAAAAACTCAGACACATTACATCTCATAATTTTTATTAATTTTGTTGCCATTCGTTTTATTCTATGTCGATTATTGCTAATATTGTTCCGTCATCCCAATGCAAATAAAAGGAACTTTCCATGATTGTAACAACTCGATAAACTAATTTGCATATGTTTTCTGTTCACCGTACATATTATCTCTGGTTGATCTACAATACTCCATATGATAATCACCGATTAAAATGTTGCTACTAAACCACTGTTTACGTATTTTTAGTGTGGATAATGTAAAGTGTGTATGGTTCCTAGTTTTTAACCCAAGGCTTTCGAGCTCTTTTATCCTTTTAATTACATTAATTAAGATGAAACATTATTATCGTAGGAACGTGAAAATTTCTACTAATTCTGTTATACCTGAAGAAAATAATCGATGACCTTAAAACCATTTTTTTATTTATATTTTTGAGTCTTCATTCGGTCTTAGTTAACTTAAAGTAATATGGAAGGAACTAACTATATCGTATGAGACATTTTCCATAGTAGATGCGGATGTTGGCATCGGAGAGTATAACATTTAGAAATGTACTCCTTATAACATATCTCTGGTCCAGAATCTATGTTTACTGCTATCATTAGTTGTAAAAGACGCAAAACATTTCGACATAGTTTTTCTTGCGCTAACGGATTTCTAATTCTTTGAAAACTCAAACATAATATTCCTTCATCATTACATAATTACTTAATTGTCTATATTTTAGTCGAACCCTGGTAGGGGGTTCGAATAGTATAGCTAGTTACGGTAATGCCAAACGTGGATATGAATGTATAGTTTATCTTCTTTCATATTTTTTCGATTATGTGCCTTCCATATTTCATATTTATAATTTTCATTTCCAGAACATACGTATGGTAATATCGTTAAAAGATTTGAGTTAGCTGGATTATATCCAATCAGAAATCGTCAGCGCCATGTTCCCGTCCTTCGTGAAACTGTTTGCAAATTTTATGTATTATGGAAGCAATTTCACTGCAATTCAGTAGGTCTTACTAAGTTTTTTACTAAGTTACACTCAAAATAATTTCATGGTCTGAATTAAGAATGTCCCTTAACGGCCCGCATAATGCGGCCTACGGATGTCTGTCACATTTCTTCTGATTTATAGGTAGTTAATTTTGACTTATTTTAAAATTTATTTACCCGTAAATTCTATCCATTTTGGCCGGACTTCATGGGAAGACATTCTGAAGGAAAGGAATGAAACTTTGTAATATCCACTAGGTGTTTATTACATGCCTAGTGGCTACGCTATCAGGTAAAATAAAAAATAATATACATATAATAAATGTATTGTTAATATTACAAAGTTTTCTTTATTTCTTTACTAATCAAGTTTTATAATAAAGGCATACGATCGCCCATTGTAAGTAGTATTGTTTAGAAATTATCGTCTGAATAAATTGTTAGCATGTTTGCATGCACAGTCTTCCCGATAAATTTCCTTTAGATACGTACGCTTGTTGGCTCAAACAATCTGCACGATAACGGAAACGCAAGAATTCTTTACTGTTGACTGAATGACTGAACTGAGTTGACTGAATTAAGCAGTTCTTACTAGGCCGTGAGTTTGACGAAACGTTAGAGTTAGAACTACTTACATTATTAACATTAACATCGAATTACAACATTGTCAAAAATTGCCACCGAAATTATTAAGACATTTTTAATTTGGCACAATTCTCAATAGCTTATATTTGCTTATTATGTACAATTTATTTTATGAAATCGTGTGGATTGCCTGAGAAGCCTACTTCTTGTCTTTCTTAACCTCGTCAATAAAGCCTTATCTATCTTTAGGAAAACACAAACGCTTCATGAACATGTTTGAAGTTTAAACTTCGAACGAAAATCTCCTATTAGGTCATAACACATTATTAGTGGAGCTCAATATTTTTTGGAATATCAGGCGGTAATGAAAATACATTCAGAAAACAGTACTTTTTCCGCAAGCTTATAGAAAATTGTGTATTTTCTGAGTGTCTTTCCATTATGGATTTCCACAATACTTCGTCTGATTCTGTGAAGTTTATCAGTTGTTTATTTCAGGCATATATAAGTTCTCGTATCACTCTGTAAAGCGGAACTTTGTCTTTATCTAGGTAGGCTATTTTCATATTGTCATTGTTCACTGTTTTTTATGAGTGATAAGCGAGGAAATAATCATGTGTTCCAACTGATAATACAGATAATATTATCTACTCGAATGTGGTAACTACATGTTTTAAATGATAGGTTTTGTTAATAAAAATTAGGACTAATGACTTTCTACAGCATTCGCTACAGCCAATATAAGGCATGGTTATAGGCATAATATATAAGGCATGATTGAAAGTTCAGTTCAAAGATTTTCAAGAATACTCAATGTCATATATTCTTGATTTAGATTTACATACACACCTTCCAAGCCGTCTTTCGGCGAGTCGCAAGGGATGCATGTACAATGGTTCTACTTCCCTAATCGATTACTTTCGCATATCGTTCGCAGAAAAACGAATTCTTGAAATGACTAGCAAAGCATCTATTTCCCTGATTTTTCTCGCAGTATTAGAAAGGTCTATGTAACCGGCAGGACACATAATATCTGCTATATTTCTTTGAAGTTATTAAGTAAATCAAGCCTTTGTTTGAATCTTCCATCTCCTAGAGATTCCAAACCTGCATCCTGAAACATCTGAGTTACGCTCTCTGATTTTTAGTAACATTTTTTATGAAACGTATCGACTTACGCTATTTAAATTCCGAATACAACATTTTTTCGGTGGAAACCAGTATAATGCAATCATACTCAAGGTGAGGCCTAAGTAAAGCAAGGTCACGGATATTTTCTTCGCTCCTACTGACTATTCTCTTCTTGAATCCGAGTTTCGTAAGTGCTCGTCCACAGATATTATTCTTGTGGGTACTCCATGTTAAGTTATTCGTGAGGGTTACTCACGGATTCTACTGTTGATATTTTTTTTCCTTCTGAGGCTGTGGAAATAATCATTGGCGATAGATTTTGTTTCGAAGAAGAAGATTAATAAAAATGTATCTTCATTGAGCTCTAATGTCCAAGCACCGCATCATTCCATAATCTTACGACAGGTTTAATCCATTGTAATGTCCGAAAATACCCTAACTTTACTATCAATATTATTACAGAGGTCACTAATGAATGCTAAAAATAGTTACGGTTCAATCACGCTCTCTTCAATTCCGTTGATCTGTCTGATCCCTGGTTGATTGAACGAATTTGCGCTCTTGTAATTGTCTTGTTGTTGGTTGGTTAAGACTGTATTACATAAGGATTCCCTTCTACAAAGCTCAGTAAAAATTCATCCTTTTCATACTATTTGTTAGTATCAAAAATATCGGAAAAATTAAGTTTAAATCATTCACAATTGATCTACTGCTTTCAACCGATTGTTCATCTTATCTAAAGACCCAATGTGCATTTGATTTGTTATTGCTCAACGTAGCGTTAGTAGTGAGACGATTTGTTCAGTAGTTTAGGTGTTAAAAAAATGAAAAGATGGACACCACTTCATAAGAAAGATATGAAAATTTCTCGAAAAACCTTGCGGGCTCTATGCCTCAGATATCGCTAGCTTATCTTCCGCAAGCTGCATTTACAGTAATTAATTTAATCCTACTATCGTATGATTTTTTCGAAATCGAGTCATTCAGATCTTCTTATCATTTACTAGAATAATAATCATAATTGCACGTATATTTATAATTATTTATCCGGTCAGTAACTCTCCATTAGACAGAAATTTTCGCAAATTAATTTCATCAACTTCTGGACGAGATAGAAATATGAAGTGTGGTGCCTCGTATGAATAGTCTATAAAATATCGACATTTTTTACCAAAGCATCCCGGATTAGACTTTAGAGAACTCAAAAATACTTCCACAGGAAAGTAATGCAAAGTTCTTGTATGTTGTTTGCAGGAACCATTTACAAAACTAAATTAGAAATAACGGTCTCAGAAAATTAAGACTATTACCAAAAAAACGTAAATTGAATTAAGCTTTTTATTTTGGTGGCCGTGCGCAAAGTGGGCTAGAATCAAAAAAGGCTGGCTAAGAGGCCAAAAATGTTTTTTTTTAGAGTGAGAGATGTGGAACTTCGCATAGATATTCAGGAAAGATTTATTTTATTTTTCCGTTTTGAATTCTTCGTTATTTGAACGCCTAAAACAGATACATGGTGACAAACTTGGCTTATTTTCACAGAAAAGGATGTTCTCGGATTTTCCTGAAAAACTCTCAAGTTCGTTCTAATGTAGACGTTGTTGAAGTAAGCTGGTGGAAAAACTGATTATGCAGTATTTTAGTATAATTCTTCATCTTTTGATTTGCGATAGTTTCTGCGCTCAAAAATCAACTTCTGCTCATTTACATAACAAAATGGCGAACACCTTTTTCGACCAATTTCTTAAATAAAGTAAAGAAAACAACTAGAAAAACTGCACCAAATTATCGAGTATCTTATGCCACGTCAATTTCTAAGCTTTTAAAATATAAAATGTGAAGAAACCGTTCCGATTTATCAGATACCCTGGGGTTGCGGTGGCTTTTTCGACCCCACAGTATGGCCCGGCTGAGCGACACGGGTCATCCGGAATTCTGTCGCGTTGCCTATTCGGCTGTATTCCATCGTCTTTTAACTATGACCAAGTTATGTTCCAGTTAAAAATTTATAAAATTATTTTACAGTAATAATAGAGCGTGCTACAATTTTTTATCTCTCGTATTATCGGAGTAGAATTGTGAGTTAGGAATAAAAACCAAGTTTATTACTTCGTGTACAACTCGATACGGCTTATTTAATTAATATCTTAGGCTTTTCGAATACATTTTTGGTTTAAATTCTAAGATGTTTTGATATTTGTGAAACTGAACAGTACGATTAAGTTCCGATTATTACTGGGTTCATAATCAATTTTAATTATGCTCCATCATTTTTGTCGGAGAATTCTCTAGTATCGTATTCTCGTTTTTCCTTTAATAGTGGTATTGTGGTGGGTATTACTAAAGATTGAAAGATTTTATGTATAAATTTGGTAATATGCGTTGCTTCCTTTGAATATTTTCACCTATAAATTTTATTGTATTCTTGATTCTACTCAAATGCAATGATAACAGCTATTTTGTATAGCTCGAATAACGAACTGATTTGGAAAGGGAGTTTTTAAGCATTTCTAAATTACTGCCTTTGAGAAAGATTTTATGGAAAATGTTGTAGATCGGAGTGTAACTCCAAATCTGCAGTTTTCAATATGTAGTAACTTTTCACTATAAAACAAATGAATTCGTAAAGAAAAATATGCCAAACAGCAGTTCTTAGTGTGAGTTCGAAAGACGAAGAGTAAATTAAACAGAAAAATATCAAATGGAGTGACGTTCCTATTTATAAATTATTACAAGCCTATACATTTTTGCCAACGTTGTTTTAATGTATCTCTGAATCAACGTTACATTGATGTATTTAGCTGTTATTCTGAGGTGTGTTAAGTATTGTTTTGTATTCTTAATATGTTTGCTTCTTATTCCATCAGAATCAGCCGTAATTCCAAAAAATAGGATAATAAGGTTATTTTCAAGTTTTGCCAAGCAGGAGGAATGTCAGTGCAAGAGGTTCGGTGGAAATATCGCTATAATTTTGCTCCAAGATTTTTGCTAAAACAGGCCATGAGAAGTATTTCATTTATTTCAGGACATGAGGAAGCTTGTATAGAATTTTTCATTTGTAATTCATTTTTATCCATTTCCGCAAATCAATCAAGTTGTTAATCCAATATCATGTAATGTATATATTTATGTTACACGAAGATAATTTATTAATTTATTTGTAGATACTAATTATCTACGCATTAATTTTTTAGAATTAAAATAGGAAAATGCAGAATCTTAAACTAAAATAATGAATTGTAAGAAAAAAGGCAGAGAAGTATAAGACAAACGGACGGAGCTAACATAAAATTAGTGGAGCAATATCATGCTAAATTTGTAAATCATATGTGTATTTTAACTATGACTGAGTATATATTATGGAACAATGACATACATACGTGAAATAAACGTGAAGCTGAAAGTTGCTTGCTTACTGAAAGAAGCCTTTGATTTCCATTTATTATTCCAACCTTGGCATTGCAAAGAAAACTAACTTTCTTAAAGCTATGATTAACCCAAGGATAAAAAGAAGCGATGTGAAAAACTACAGTACTGGGACTCGAACCCAGGTCTTCCACTTTCTAGGCAGATATTCTAACTACGAAACCATCAATCTGTAAACGGATATTAAGGCGCACACCTCCCTGTGAAATTTTAACTTCCTACAACCTTAATAGTTACGCTGGAGAATAATAATGAAAACCCATCTCAATTCATATAATTTTATAAATATTTGCTTACTTGCATTTTAAAGAAAAGATATTATGGAAGAAAAGAAATCTGATAAGCTTTTGTGTTATCTTTCAGGCATCATTTACAAACAAAAATATATTCTTGATAAGTAAGTATATCGTTTCAGTCTGTTACCCTAAGCTGTGATACAAAGTTATATAATTTTTTATAAAATATTCATAAATAGGAAATGTTGTTAACTTGATACAAAGGACTGTACAACCAGAATACAACAGACAAACAACAAACCTATCACTTGGTGTTTTTCTGGTAGATCATCCTTTTCCCTCTATCAAATGTACTTAGAATCAGTTTTAGTTGATGCTAGTAAAGTAAGCTGAAGAACCAGACAAGCTTCAACCAGATTCCAAGTCAATCAGATTCTGATTGTTTACATTGTTTATGAATAAAATCGCGAGCACGCAACGAAATATGACATTGATAAAAATCATTTCATGAAAGTAATAAAAGAGTATGGTTTGTGTACTTAGATTTTATAGCTTTTGTAATACATTTAGATTTTGATGATATCCTTTATTATTATTATCATAAGCGATAACTGCGGTGATTGACTGCTGACCTCTCTCTCGCCTCCTGATTTAAGTTTTTTCGAATGTCTGAGAATTCCCTAGAGATTCCCTGAAAATCTACTTACCCTACATGACTTAGTTAGTTGTTGCCTTGCCATTTTAGCTGTTTCCGTTGACTAGTTATTTGTTATCTTACCCCTTCTAGTGTTACACTGCATTTTGCTGCAGTAATCCCTCTAGACCAATACATATGTACTTTCCCTCTGTGTAAACGTTCATCCTAGCGAATTACTATTCCAAGAATGATAAATGCTATGCCTTGCGGGACTTATAAAATCATGCTATATAATTACATGTAATATAACTTTCAAATCCAGTATTTTTGATGGAATTTACATTTATGTTTTCATAATAGTCAGTGCCAATTTTTTTAGAAACCTTTTATTATGGTTCTGCTATGGTCCTGTTCTCCAATAGGAATTTGACGAATGTACTGGATGCTGATTGGCACTTCGCGCATAATTGTACTCCATGTTTCATTTCCTCTGCCAAAATACATGTTCATCTCTAACTCCATTATTATTACATATTTTCCGTTAATTAATTTATTAATCACAGGGCCAGATTTTCTTTGTGATTCACGTAACATAGTCATTTCAAACGTGTACAGCATACCTAAATAACAAATTTCTAATTTCAGGATGGAAAAGTCTTCCTCGTTGACTCATATAAAGGCAAAGCATAATTTGTGCTCCATAGCAATATCAAATTATTTTCCCAAACATTTTACTCTTCATTTTAATGGTTTTTAAAATTAGAAATGTAACTTGTAGTCCCTGATCTCTTCTTTACATTTTGCTCACAGACTCGAAGATCTTACGTTTATCATAACTTGCAGTACAGCGGTCATTCTTTGACCTTTGTCTTATGCTTTTATTTTGACGATCACCTTATCATGATTAAATATTCAAATAAACTAAATCCGCGATGAATTCCTTTACTGGAAGTAACCATCCCGTTTACAATACCTTTTTAATTAAAAAAATTTCTTCATGAAGATATTGGAA
>KZ308151.1:492677-511999 GCA_000376725.2 Ladona fulva | reverse complement strand
TTCTTCACACAAGGGCATTTTTCTAAATTTGGATTTAATTCTTGGATGGCTTTGTTCTTTTTCAAACTATACTAAATTCTCACACACGATATAGAAGAGATAACTGTCACAGATTTATCTTCACTGGAGCTGAAAATTTGCCTTACACTGCACCTTCAAAATCTATTTACTTTATACTCTATATTACTGTGATATCTCTAACTCATCCTCTAATTTACTAAAATGTAATATTTTTAAGGTATGTATGTACTGTAGATCCTGTCATCACCTCATTTTCATGAGATTCACTTCGTGATGAATTTGAGATGAAAATTTTTTTCGTAAGATTTTTATAGAATTACTTGAAATGTTAAGCAGCTGATACTTTTTCCCATTCTCAATTTTAAACGTAGATCATGCAGTGACATAATATGAGTATCATATTAAAATATTATAGGATAAATCTCATAGGAAAATATTTAAGGTTCTAGCAAAACTTCTACCCTTTATGACAGTACACACATTAAGAAAAGTATATAATTATAATTATAAGTATATTTTTTAGAGTTTTATCAGTATACTTTATAAAAAGAAAAATAAGATAATCACATAATATTGCCATTTCGTATGAAAAATACCAACACCTCTCGTCTCTGACAACGTCTCTTTACATCCAATGTTATATAAAGTTGAAATACATAGTATGTAGCGATATGCTGCAAAGGTGTGAAACATGGACACTACGATTTGAGGTATGTCAGAAGTGGATGAGATGTGAAATGGAAAAATGAGATGCGCTGTTAAAATGAGAAAATAAGTGCAGGGTGAGAGGAAAGAGATCGAAAGGTTAAAACGGGAGTATGAGAAATAGTTGGATGAAATACTAAAAGGAGGCAGTTGAAACATAAGATATAATAAAGTATGTTATGAGTAAGTTGGTAGATCTGAATGGAAATGAAAGAGATAAAGGCGAAGACAAAAGGTTTTGAATTAGGTATATAAGTTTTTATGTACACATGTGAGGTTTGTCGCCGATTGGGGAAGAAAAGAACCTTTATTTGGAGAATTTTATGGACAATAAGCCAACCAAGATGTGAAAGAATCCTTTATAAATGAATGGATTCATGCACATTTTCCTATGATTTAGACCTCGCTAGTTTATCAAAAAACATAAGAACCCGATAGCACTGCATCAAGGAATTTCCAGTTTGAAGTAGTGAGAGCTGAGTGATTCTACCATTGAGAAGTTAGATTTTTCTTTCATAGAATTTTTATTAACGATAGACTTAAATTTAATTAGCGCTTCTTTTAGTCTTCCGTTTATTGTAAAGCAACAAGATATTGAAATGCCAAGTCATGCCAACTTGAGAATATTTTATTCAATATACACGTTAGCAATATTATTTTATAAATACATGCATACATTTTAAGAATATATACATATTCAGCATATATTTTTACTTCTGAAATGTGTACTGAATTTATTTTAAATATATACTGAAACAATTATGTATATTGATATTAATAATATACATAGTCTGTAGACATTTTTGGCATCGTTCAATTTCCATCACACTATTTCCTCCAATACTGAAAACTGCCATCGCCTCGGGGAGAATACTTTGATGCAAAACAAACTGATTCAGGTAGAAATTCGGAATTTGAGACCTCTTGCGATTTTAGAAAGCAGCATTTTAAATAGGCAAACATAAGCAAGTAACAATTCGGTTAATGAGCGCGCTAAATGTTTAATTTGCATTATTTGCCTTCAATTTGGTTTTCGCGAACGGACGATCCACGCGATTTCTTTTTCGAAATACTGTGCAAATATTGTGTTCTTCTGGCATTCCGCCATTCTTTCCCGCAAAACAACTGCAATTTACTTTTTGTCGCGCTCTTGTTTTTATAATGCCTTTAATTGGATATCCTATCGGCTCCGGACTATGCAGCAGCGCCCTCCTCTGTCATTACGCATTGTAATTTGTTCAAATTGTTTTTGCGCTATGTAAATCTAATTTTTCGCTCCTTCTTTCGCCGATCGTCGAAAAACTTTCGCCTCCCTTCCCACAGGCAAAAAGGAGGCGGGGCCAATCGGATATTCATCGCAAAAAATGTTAACGCCATTGCATTTCAATCGATTCGTTGGACGGAAATTCATTGCACGTTTGAATCCGGGATGGCGCGAGGGGACCAGTAGGTTCGGATTCGCGCGAAACGGTCCACGGTGGAGGGAGGGGAGGGCATCGGCCGGTACCGGGTTCGAACCCCCATCCCGTCCCAGGAACGGATGACGGAACGGGTTTCGGCATTTGTTACAAGCGCAGAGGGAAAATAATGGAGGAATTTTTTCGGAAAAATATCCCGGTTGACCCCTCCCACCGCGCTAAGTCCCTGAAGACCACCCCTTTCCTCGTTTAAATTTTTTCCGCTTTAGCCCGCCCCTCCGCGGCGCTGATTATGCCGGCTCCCGGCGGGTTTTAAAAGCGGGCGGCGAAAGAAAAAAAAGCGGGCGAAAAAGTGACCCCAAACTGGTCATCTGCGCATGTCCCCGGGGCGGGACCACGAATTGAGAGTGAGATGTAGTTTAGGATTTGTCCGCGAGGATGCGGAGCTGTGGCGTGCGAGGACCACGCGTGATGACAGATGGCCGATGGAGTCATCGCAATGCGCTCCTGCTTACCTTCACGTCTCGCCGTCGCTATCTCCCGCGGAATCGGGAACGTGATTGCCCGATTTCGCCGTGGAGGAATTCGGTTCACTTAAGACTTTACCTCCACTATTCGAAGCTTGTCAATCCTATCGTGGTTATGCTATGTAAACATACGGATGAGCCAGAATTGTTTACATTAGAATGTTATGTAAACAGTGTTCGCAAACGAAGACGTAGGGATTCGTTATTTTTACTAATCCCCGAAAAGGTAATCTCTTTTCTAGTTATGTGTTCACTGCCACAATAAATATTATTATGCTTTGCCATTGCCTTAAACGTTATATCAAAATAATGATTGTAAAAATTATTCCCTTTTATATTTCACAGGTTTTGTATATTTTAAAATATACATTTAAAAATATTTATATAAATAATAAATTGTATTTAATGAGTAACTGAATGAGTAATTTTTGGATCGTGCATACAAACTAGAATTTCTGCAGGATCTAATTACGGACGTTAAGTAATTGGAGTGAAATCATAATACTGAAATAAGTGTAAGGAAATCGCGTTTTAGAATTTTTATTGATACAAAAGTGAACCGTCTACTCTAAGTTAAACCCTATTCAATAAAAATTAATAAATGTATCAAAATTGTAAGTTTTCCTTTCTGCAGAGGTTTTCTTCTTTGGTATTTTTTGTCTATACGAAAATCATTTTAAGAAATCCTTATAAAATGCTCTTAAATAACATTTTGCCCATAAATTGAAGGATAATATTGTACATTTTATGAAGGAAGAGATTGTGCATTGCGTTGATGATATTTCCGAGTCGGCAAAACAATATTAAAACCATTAATAAATACCTCAGATTTACGTTTATAATACTTTAAAGTTTGCTACCAGATTACTATCCTTTTGAATTATTTCACTGACATTTACCGCAACATTTACTCTAAATTATTTCGTTATTATCTTTCATTACTCATAACTGATTCCAACTCTGGATGAAAATGTAATGACGCTCACAAAAAATATAATTATGTACATACTAAATTTAGTTTTCTAATAAAATATTTCTTCGTCGTTGCTAAGAAATCTTCTCTATCCCTATTTAAGTCAAGGCTATTTCACCATATTGCAAAATACACGAATGTATATGATGGCAAAAAGTATAATAAAAAGCAATGATCACCATAATATCAGAAATAAATTTCTCCCCGCTATTCGACATTCATTCTCATTCTCTATTTTTGTCACTTGCTATACTGTCCCCTTAATGGAAAAAGTTATGTAACTAATATTAACATAATAGCTAAATTTCTCCTTCTAATATTATAGCTGAACTAGCTCCAGCCATATTTTTGCTATTTACTACTTTGCCGTATATTAAACAGTTACACAACTGAATTTCAATGCAATCCAAAAGCATAAGTTATTCGAATTTATTGAATTAATGTGTTTTAAATGGCGATACCGTTATATTTTAAACCCTACCAAAGTTTTCCCTGGTAGTCTTTTATCCTTTTTGAATTCATTTAGAATTGAGGTAACTGCAGCTAACCTATGCTTTGATCTTATATCGATGGCGATAGTGTCTGTCTACACCTTCAGCTATTTGCAGATGTACATCTATATCGTAAATAAACCAATTTCTTAGCTTCTATTTAAATATTTTTGGTTAAATCTTCCATTTACTGACTTACGCAGTCCGAGGAGGGAACGTGTTAATGCTTAAGAAATCATGACGGGTCATCAATACGCATTGTACGTAATTTTACTATTAAGTATACTTTCATTCTCAGATATTCCCAATATATATAGCTGGTGTAAGTTTTAAATTCAGCACAGAAAGAGTTTACAAGTCCGCATTAACTAAACAAAATGCGAATAACGAAATACATCGATCGTTAAAAAAGTGCATTGCTCTGATGGTATGAGTTAAATTCAGAAAAACCGATCTCATCACATTCGTCATGAAGCATTTGTTTGCAAATTGTGTTTGAGCATGCGCATACTCCGCTCCAGCTTACGGAATTAAAATTATTATTAATGCTTGAATTTTACATGTTAATAAGATTAACGATTTTTATTACCTTTTAGGCCATGCATAATGTACTGCATACGTCAAGGAAGATAAAAAATCGTTACTAAACTCCGTCATAGCCTGTTTAGTGAATATGTATGTACCTGCGAATACTGAGCCTGATTCATAATTATCTGACTCTTCTCACATTTCTGGTTTAAATTCTAAGATGTTTTGATATTTGTGAAACTGAACAGTACGATTAAGTTCCGATTATTACTGGGTTCATAATCAATTTTAATTATGCTCCATCATTTTTGTCGGAGAATTCTCTAGTATCGTATTCTCGTTTTTCCTTTAATAGTGGTATTGTGGTGGGTATTACTAAAGATTGAAAGATTTTATGTATAAATTTGGTAATATGCGTTGCTTCCTTTGAATATTTTCACCTATAAATTTTATTGTATTCTTGATTCTACTCAAATGCAATGATAACAGCTATTTTGTATAGCTCGAATAACGAACTGATTTGGAAAGGGAGTTTTTAAGCATTTCTAAATTACTGCCTTTGAGAAAGATTTTATGGAAAATGTTGTAGATCGGAGTGTAACTCCAAATCTGCAGTTTTCAATATGTAGTAACTTTTCACTATAAAACAAATGAATTCGTAAAGAAAAATATGCCAAACAGCAGTTCTTAGTGTGAGTTCGAAAGACGAAGAGTAAATTAAACAGAAAAATATCAAATGGAGTGACGTTCCTATTTATAAATTATTACAAGCCTATACATTTTTGCCAACGTTGTTTTAATGTATCTCTGAATCAACGTTACATTGATGTATTTAGCTGTTATTCTGAGGTGTGTTAAGTATTGTTTTGTATTCTTAATATGTTTGCTTCTTATTCCATCAGAATCAGCCGTAATTCCAAAAAATAGGATAATAAGGTTATTTTCAAGTTTTGCCAAGCAGGAGGAATGTCAGTGCAAGAGGTTCGGTGGAAATATCGCTATAATTTTGCTCCAAGATTTTTGCTAAAACAGGCCATGAGAAGTATTTCATTTATTTCAGGACATGAGGAAGCTTGTTTAGAATTTTTCATTTGTAATTCATTTTTATCCATTTCCNAAGGAAGATAAAAAATCGTTACTAAACTCCGTCATAGCCTGTTTAGTGAATATGTATGTATCTGCGAATACTGAGCCTGATTCATAATTATCTGACTCTTCTCACATTTCTGGTTTACCGCAATAGGTTACGTATCTTGGGTTCCTTTAATTTTTGGGTAACATTTATGAAAAGGTGCCAATTATTATGGAGGGTTGAATTAATTCTTCATTAACTAATTAAGCTTAAGTTCTCGATCTCCCACGGACCACCATTTAATTTTTAACGAATTTCAGTATGATCAGCCTAAAAATCATTATGAAATAATCAGCGGTAATTGAACTGTCCACTTCTTTGTATTGATAACTGGTATTTTATGATTGTTAATAAAAGATTGTTATTCATTTTTCGCGATAAATTCTGTTTTTTTTCTAAGATATTGAGAAAATTATCTGGAATCTGCCTTACATTTCAAAATAGAGTCGGAAGAAGCATTCGTTAAGTCCTAAAGATCAACAAAAGTCGAATTAAAATCTTTTGCGATTTTGATGCAAGTCTCTGTCCTTTTATGATTCAGTCCTCCTAATTAGCCCTTTCTCAGGATAGAAAGAGGGAAAGAAATAAGCATTCTTCAAGAGATACCCAAGAATACTCCGAGTAATTTAAGGAATATTATAATAATATAATGAATTTAAAATAAAAAATTAAATTAAAAATAATGAAATTATAATAAATCAAATACTTTCTGTGTGCCAATGACGCTGATTTGTCGAGAGAAAAATATGTAGAGTTGCTGTTAGCTTACAGAACAAGACATTATTTGAGTAGCAAAGATAAATTTAAGTACTAAAGTTTTTGAACCTGAAGTAGATATGTTAAATACGATCGTCCAATCTCATAAGTAATCTAATGCAGCAAATTTATATGGTGAATGATCCTGAGCAGTACTTCTGATTTTATGGGTAGATGAGGAAGTGTTGAAATTAAAAGGTGAAAATGTCCAATAATAGGTAAGTTATGATTTTTGCTGTCAAGTGGTAGCCACTCGAAGTCACTGGCGAACATACGATTGCAAATGGACATTAAGGTGGAGGGACTTTCAATAATGGGCATATTCTGCTTTACTTAGGCATTGAAGGAATCTTTACAAGGTGGATACCTCAGATAGAATTGCAGGAGTCGGAGATTACTCATCAATAAGAAACAATTATTGATGTCATATACTTTGAGACAATAGATTAAACTCAGCGACAAAATGGTATATAGTACTAGAGTGAAATATTAAAAGATAGCTTAAAACAGAAAATTAAGTGAAAATTGAGGATTAAGATAATAAACGGAAAAAGATTGTAATATACAAGAATGTAAAGAGATATTTGGAAATACATGCACCTGAATCAGTCGAAAGATGTGCAACGACATGAAAATAGAATCAAAACCTTTAGTACTGAAGAAAAGCGTTGGATTAGTGAACTGTAAAATACTCAGCTTAAATCTTGAGTTCTTATCTGCATTGTTACGACAATACTGTATCTAAGATGCTCTTAGATACACGTATGAAGACCGTTAAAAGAAAGGAGGCTAAACGTTTGGTGTGCTCAATAAATTCATAGATGTGAGATTCTCGGATTCACGGGTTAGTTATTATGAGTCCATCGTGTTACATAAGCCATTCAGCAAACTCTAATATTTTGTTAATCACCGATCTAATTTTCAGAGGCTTGTGAAGTAATCGCAGTTTACATACAAAATAAATCCATAGAAATGTAAAATGCGTAAGTTCGAATTTTTATTGTATCCAATAGGTTAAATATGAACGTAGCTCAATCTCTAAATTATTTTTGAAATAATTAAGTAATCACAGTTTTTGATTTCAGAAAAACCCTGTTACACTCTATGCTATTTTAAGTTAATGCGAAACAAATATCTACTGATGTATTTTTAATTTAAGCTGCAAAAATGTCATCACAGCAAAAATTATTTTATCAGGAAATACTTCAAACTAAATTATATGCGGATAATCACAGAAAGTATTCATCATAAAAAATGGGATAAAAGTCCCAGAGTTATTTTTCTGTAGCTCTACAAGCCATATTTTTATGTTCCGATCGCTTCATTCCCTCATCAATTGTATCAGTTGCCATCAACTGTCTCTGATAATGAGACCGACATCCTCCTGAATAGTTTCTCTCCTCTGCCATTTCCTTCTTTTGAAGACTATCGTGCCTTAAAGCAGCGGTCGTAAGCCGGTGCCCCGCGGACCATTGACGGCCCGTGAGAAGCATCTGATGGCCCGTTAAGAAAATTGGGAATTATTTGCAAATTTTATATTTATTATACTCTTTCCATTCATTCTCTATTCTAAATCTTCTTTCTGTCGTCAACACGGTAGAGGAGCAATAACAATGGCGTAACAACAGTAATTGTAAAGATAGAAAAAACATTTTTCCATGTTAGTTATTTCCATCTTCACCTTTATGTAATTCTTCACATTAACGGCTAAATCCGTTGAAAATCATTAAATCTTATTTGATGTATTTCTGTATATCTGTAAAGAGCTTCAAATTAGTGTTCCGAGGAATCGAAACTGTGAGTTAAGTCGTCCGTGAGGTCCAACATTTGGCGACGGTTTCCTTAGTGTGTAATGCATCGTGCTAAGATGATAATATCTTTGTCTTCACTATTATTAACTAGTAAACGCCCCCGTCAAGCATGACGGGACTTAAGTTTAAAAATCTATCTATAATTGTATATTTCTGGTCCTCCTAAGCACAAAAAAATTTTAATGTATTCGATTGAAACAATTTAATTCTAATCCTTTTGTAATTTATTGCACCTATTTATTGGCATGTGCAAGGAATCTGGACAAAATATTAAAATATATGTGATAGTACAATGTGTATGTGTACAAAATTTTGGAGGTCCACGAAACGAAAATCAAAAATAAATAGGTGGGTGTAGTAGGAGGTGGGCCTCAGCTCATTATATTTAGTAACCGGTCTTAATAAATTGTTATTTAGTATTTTAATTCATACTGCCTTTAAAATTTACAGATAAATCAAATATTTAGTAGAAATTCAGATCCAAAAATGTTAAAAGAAACNTTTATCAAAGTTCTCGCAATTTCGAATTTATATGAATGATTCACGACTAAAATAAGATTCTATGCTTATTTTCCTTTCTCGTGACACTTGTCTCAATTTCGTAGGACCATTTTTTCTAATTTAATTTTATAAAAGAAACGACTTATACAAGTATTGAAACGTAATTTACGTACATCTCTTATGGAAACATATTTTGTGCTCCTGGGCTCGAACCCAGGCCTTTACAGAGATGGAAATATTTTCCTGGGGGTTTCAGCATCGTAGAAATACAATGCAGTTTGTTTCAGATCTCTAAGTCAAGCTGATTCTGAGAAAAATAGGGGGACGGGCAGATATTTACTTTTTATATTTATGATGTTTAACATTAAATTATCACTGCATTTTCCCATAGAATATCATCCTCATTCTTTTCGCTATATACCCATAATATTTCAAAGTTATTTAGCATCATTACACCTCCGTTTAATCAATTGCTTCACTTTTTTTACGTCCCAACTTTCACAGTCATGCAAAGAGACGCAATATTTTTAGTTTTTAGGAATCGTTTGGCTTTGCGAAAGCTTGTACTATATCAAACCATTGACATTCTCTTTCAGCTTAAATTCACTCTTAGGTTTTACAACTCCCCGTCTGTATCTATCCTGCTGCTTCCGTCGTTGATGCTAACCTAATTCTAACTCAATAGCAGAAATCTCCGACCTGTTTGAGTGTGGTCCAAACCTCATTCCACCAGAAAATCTCCTTCTTAAGTTTCGGTTATAGACCATCACTTTAGTTTAATTATTAATTATTTTGAAGAAATAGTTCTCCATAGAGGAGAGAAATATTTTCATTTTTGCTATCTCTGCAGCAAGTCACTTTCTCATCCGCAGTTCAAGTAGGCTTATAGTTTCTTCTTGTGTTCGTGTCCCTGCTTTTGTTTTTCGCTTCATTCCATTCAGTCTCCTCGATATATGCATTAAGAAATAAGCAGTATACCTGTTCTTCACTATTCTAGTATTTTCTTTTAAATTAAGAACATCAAGTTTTTTAAATATCAATCATCTTTTCTAAGAAAATGAGCAAGTTTTACAAAGTGATTTTAGACGCAACACCTTTGATTACACGTAAACTTTCACTTCGGTAATTGTAATTTCACAAATCTAGATGGATATTATTATTTCACCGACAATGTTGAGTTTTGCTAATAGAATAAAATTAAAATTAGTTATTGAGCCAAGGCACTTAACTTAATCTTAAGTTTCTGCGGTAGATCATTAGAATTGTGGAAGTGCTTTGTTTTTTTACGATAGTAAAGTTTTGATGTGAACCACTCTATTGAAGTTATACTTTCAAAAGAAATTGGTGGTGTTTGTTAGTATGCGGAAAACCACTCTTTTTTTCATTTGCTACATTGCCAGAGAAAGAATTTGAAAAAGCTACTAATGACGATAAAAATAGCGGTTACAATAAGAAAATAAGAAAGGGAATTCGTTTCATAATATCAGATGATGAAAATAAAGAGTGTGATGCATTTATCCCTTTTGTTCATCATAGCACATTATATCGTTTTCTAAAAGCTTTTCACCCATCCACTACCTTAGATCCTATCATCAAATGCAAACAATAATTATTTCCACATTTTGCAAAACTTTTCCGAGAGGAACTCGTCTCATTTTAGATAAAAACTAGTAAACGCCCCCGTCAAGCATGACGGAACTTAATTTAGTTTGAAAATCTATCTATTATCGTATATATCTGGTCCTCCTAAGCACAAAAATATTCCGTCATAAGATCATACAAAACTCAATATATTTCTTACCATTATTTATAATATTTGTTCTACTGTTTTCAAGTAATGAAAGCCTACTTTACGTACATTTTTTATAGACATTATATGAATTGATTATACCTGTGCACTTATATGGGATAATTCATGAAATCAATATTCAACAATTGTCTTGGTCGTCAAAGGGATGGGTTGTTTATATCCCAAAAATGTTCCGAAATTTCCGTGTATTTTATCAAAGTTCTCGCAATTTCGAATTTATATTAATGATTCACGACTAAAATAAGATTCTATGATAATTTTCCTTTCTTTTGGCACGTATCTCAATTTCGTAGGATCGTTGTTTCTAATTTAATTTTGTAAAAGAAACAACCTCTGCAAGTCATGAAAACATAATTTACGTTCATCTCTTATGGAAACGTATTTTGGGCTCCTGGGTTTGAGCCTGGGCCTTTAGAGAGATGAGAATATTTTTCCTGGTGGTTTCAGCATGGTAGAAACACAATGCAGTTTGTTTCAGATCTCTAAGGTAAGCAGTTTCCGAGATAAATAGGGGGACGGACAGACGGACGGACGGACGGACAGACATTTGCTTTTTATATATAAAAATGTTACTCTCGATTGGAAGAATTACGATCTGTACGACTCTTTTCAGGACCTCTCCTCCGTACAAATGGAGCGTTAAGCATACATAAAACATTACATTAAATATAAACAGATATGAAAAATACCAGCAGGATACGGGCGTAGTAGTGGCATGGTAGTTCAGTGGATAGAGTATCTGCCCGGAGAGTAGGAGTTCTTGGTTCGGTAATCCCCCCGTTATCTCGCTTTTTTCACATCTGTTTATCGCAGGGTTTTAAGGCGCACACCTCCACGTGCAAAGATAGCCACCTTATACTTTCCCTTACATTACTTTCTTTTTATCATATTTTTATAGCTATTCTCTAAATTTCCTTTCAAATACATCAAGGTCACTTCAGGATCTCAATAGTACTTTACGATACACCATACAGAACGATAGCCATCTTCATATGAGTTATTTACAGCGTTATACCATCGGTCATTCACTATGCTAGTGCCACATCGTTAAAATATATATTATACTACTAAACGCCCACGTCTAGCATGGCTGAACTTAATTTAGTTTAAAAATATATCTATTATCGTATATTTCTGGTCCTCATAAGCTAGAAACAGTCCGTCGTAAGATCATAATAACTCAATATATTTCTTACCATTATTTATAATATTTATTCTACTGTTTTTAAGTCATGAAAGCCTACATTACGTACATTTCTTATAAAATACTAAGAACTGATTATCCCCGTGCATTTATATGGGATAATTCATGAAATCAACATTCAACAATGGCAAATGGTCAAAAGCATGGGTTGTTTATTTCCCAAAACTTTTACGAAATGTCCGTGTGTTTTATCAAAATCCTCGAAAGTTCGGATGTATATCTATATTTCACGACTAATATAGGAAACTATGATCATTTTCCTTTCTTTTCACACTTCTCTTGATTTTGTAGGGTCATTGTTTCTAATTTAATTTTGTAAAAGAAACAACCTCTGCAGCTAACGAAAACTTTTCTTACATACATTTCTTCTGCAAAAGTATTCTAACTGATTATCCTCGTGTATTTATGTGAGATAACTCATGAAATCAATGTTCAAGAATTTCCTTGGTCGTCAAAGGGATGGGTTGTTTATTTCCCGACAATTTTACGAATGTTCCGTGTATTTTATCAAAGTTCTCGCAATTTCGAATTTATATGGATGATTCACGACTAAAATAAGATTATATGATTACTTTCCTTTCTTGTGACGCTCGTCTCAATATCGTAGGACTATTCTTTCTTATTTAATATTGTAAAAGAAATTACCTCTGTAAGTCATAAAAACGTATGTACTTGACGTTCATATCTTATGGAAACGTATTTTGTGCTCCTGGGTTCGAACCCGAGCCTTTACAGAGATGAAAATAGTTTTCCTGGAGGTTTCAGCATCGTAGAAATACAATGCATTTTGTTTCAGATCTCTAAGTCAAGCCGTTTTTGAAATAAATAGGGGACGGACGGACAGACATTTGCTTTTTATATATATATGTTTATTCTAATGTTAAAATTTGGGTTGCTGCTCTCATTTCTGTTATTATTTTATTCAGTTAATGACTTTTGTTGCAGATAATGAAGACAAAGTATTTAGACTTTAAGAGATTTTTGCGATGCTTTCGTACAGCAATGCTTGGATTGCTTAATATATATGCACCCAACGATATGCCAACTAAAAGATTTGTTTATTGGAGCGTAAGATACGATTTACTTATTAAAAATCAATAAAAAGCATTAAAAATCTTTAAAGTTAATGTAGGAATAGAACATGGGAAATGTGTTGGATAGGAGACTCGTAGAATATGTACTTAATGGCAATAAGGTAACGTGGTCTCGTGAACTAGTACCAGCTAGTAGCAGTACCAGCATAGAGTCATCAGTACTGGAGGTTCGACACAAAGATTCTAGTTTCGATCAGAATGAAAATGTGTAGTTAGAAAGAACCCAAAGTGCACTCTGACTCATGATGGCTGCCCTTGAAAAATTAAGGGTACTGAGAAATACGATGGATAATATTTAGAACGCTAGGACATATAACTTTATTACAAAATCAAATTGTTCAAATGCCTTTTCCTTGTGCCTTCCTTTCATTATCTTTAAGAAATTTTAAGTTGATTGAACGCTGCATTGTCGATAATCTTGAAAAATCCATCCCAAAGTTGTTGACTTGCGTAGTTTTTTTCATTAGAAAGAATTTACTTCCAAGTATATTAGTCATTTTGTCATGATGAGACGCCTGTCATAGCTATGTACGTATTTAACGTCTATTTTCCTGAAGATGAAATGTGTTTATGGCGTATATTATTCAAGAAATATCTTTGCGCAACAATTTGATCGTAGTAAGATTCGATTAGAGAGGTATTCAGAGAGGTATTTTGTTTCCAAAATAACACCCTCCATCTATGAATTGATACCAGATTTTATCCCAACAATTTATTTTCTTCTAAATATCATCACATTATTATTAAAGCTATAAGGTCTTAGTAAGACCAAAAATCAAATACCCAGGTGTCTCTAAATAAATTAAATGCAACTTCTGATAGTTAAGCATCACTCGGGAAAAAAGCATGGGCGGATACTCCTCGTTAAATACTGATGNTGAAATTTCTGATAGTTAAGCATCACTCGGGAAAAAAGCATGGGTGGATATCCCTCATTAAATACTGATGAATTATTGGTGAAACTGAGAGGAAAAGTTTCAAACGCAAACAAATGCATTTTCGTGACGCAATTGTGAGTGCACTGTTTGGAAATCGTGGTATATTTATTGAGAGTATGTAGAGTGGAGAAGAGTACTAGAGTTACAAATGAAAACGTATTTTCAATCTGACAACATAACGCATACTATTATGTGAGTCTACAGTGGTAACTACTGAAGATAAGGTCATAAAGGGTAAAAACTAATGCAATGGGTTGGTGCAAGTCAAAAAGCCTATTAGCTGCACTACTCCGTAATAACGGAAAATAAGCTTATGTATAACCAAATTTACATATATTCGTTAGAGATGGAGAGAGAATGAATAATATTACACTATACCTCAAAAACTGTACCAAAAAAATGTTATCTCTCGGATTTCCTTAAAAAATTGAATCTCGTGCTAACTCTTTCAGATATATCTGCAATTTATAGATGAATACTTTAATCAATGCTTGGTAGCTAAATAAATAAATAAAAGGTTTCTATTTAGAGTTATAGGTATTATGATACAAGTATTACATTCTGAGTTGCTCACTAGGTTTTTCTGTTATCTAAATTGGAAAATAATTTATGAGATATTACAATGAGGAATTAGACAGAAATCATATCCATCAGTTACTTTTTTCTAGAAATGTAATAAATAAGAATAACAAATAAAACTATGTTTCAGAGGTTTACATAGATTACTTTTAACTCTGTTTCGAATCTTCAGAATCAGTCTAGATTAAACATACCAGAATAAATTACTTATCAGTATTAAAATAACAATGCTAAATTGGAATGAAAAATAACTCACAATATTAGAAGTAATTTCATTGATTTTAAAACGAAGTATCGCATTACTATTGATCACCAAAAAGAGCTTCAAGTCATCAGAAATAACGTTATATCTAGTATTTATTTCTTACAAAAATATGAATATGAGGAAAGTAACAGTCATCGACGTCTACTATTTAGAGGAATACCTAAAAAAGCCTTTGTGGACGCTGTATTCTCTTCAACACCATTTCTATCCTTTCTCGAAAATGTGTATAAAGGATAACAATCATAACCGAAATACTAGCAAAGTACAAAACTTGTATTCCCTGGTATTCTCTCATTTAATACCTACACCTGCACTTTATCCGGCCTTTCACCTTTCCTTGCAAGGCAGTCCATTTTCTTTGGCTTCTATTGTATATATTCTTTCGGATATATTGAGAGATTTTCCTTATGGATCAAATTGATTTTTGTAGCACTGAACAAATAGTATCTATTACCTCCCTTTATAGCGCATTATTAACGACATCGAGCGATTTTAAGGCTAAGATCTTCTTCATTGTCTCCCTCTCTATGCTTCAGAGTATCGTAGCGATTCAAAGTGTTATCAAAGTGATACACAATAAAAAACACGACATTACTTCTACTGACGAATGCAATTCAATTATTCAACAGTAATGCTTCCCAATCTCTTATCTTCCTTAACAGAAACATTTCTTCGATCAAACTTTGCTGTACACAAAACCACACATTTGTCAGCGTCAGTATAAATTCAAATTGAAAAAGAAGAAATCAAAAAAGGTAGAATTATATATTTTAGAACATATTCTGCAGAGTCCATATGAAAGAAAAAATAACCCAAGCGCAAATATTAGAAAATTGTGCTACTCTCATGTGCTACGAGGCACACCAAGGGCTTATACACGGTATCAACCGGCGCGTCCGGATAGGACAAAACTGCGTCTTTTCTACAATTTGAATTCTTATCATTCATGTAACTGCGTCAGAAAGGTATACAAATTGCAAACTGTATGCGAGTCCGAAAGTGGTTTATACTCGCAAATTCTAGCAAAAATGGTAAATGATAAAGCAAGATTGTTTTGGATTAAAATGAACGTGATAAAATTAATGTTACGAGATAACCGCTGAAAAGTTAGCTAGGTTAACAGTCAGGATTGGTAAGAGAAAACTAGAACAGATGAATATATCCCTCACTACGGATGAAATACTTCTTTAAATTGGTAGGTGCACAGATAAGGTTAGAAGAAAAATGACAGTAGCCAAGTAAGACTTCCTGAAGCGAATTCGTTACGATGAAAAGCCATGTTGATGGAATAGAGAAATATCAAATATTAAAATTCTTGACGAAGAGTGTTTATCTGTATTGGTGTGAAACATGGAACCGAAGGAAGGAAACATCAGAACATTGGTGGCCTTCTAGATGTTGATGTGACTTAGAATTGGAGAAATAAGCTGTGTTGATTGAATAACAAACATGGAGGAGCTGGCGATTCTGGGTGCAAATAGGTTTTTATCGAAGTAAGTAAGTGACGGGAGAGGATGAGCCAAATAAGAGTGGGATTGATTAAGAAAGTAACTGGATGTAGGATCCATGGGGAAAGACGGAGAGAGTATAAAGGGGAAATATGGTAGATTTTGCTTAGGGCTTGTTAAGTAACAAGAAATAACAAAAAGGGTATCGATTTAAGAATTTTAGGGAACGTAAACTTAAACCTGATGGACTATAAATCACTGGTGATCATCTCACAGTGTGACTTACATACATTAGAACATATTTATGCATAGTTAAAATTTCAGTTTGATAATATTGACTCCTTTGATTTATCGACTCGCTTCTCTTCCATTTTGACAAAGGCCTTATTCATAATATTTTCTCTTAATTTCTAAGTTCTGTTATTTACTAACCAATAAGGTTATATTAAATGGGAATCAAAGAAGTTAGCAAGTCTTATTTTTCTTCGTAAGATCAAGTCAGTTCCTACTTTATCAACGGGTCCTCTGTCTTCTCACACTTCTTTTACCAATCAGCTGATAATCGAATCCCGTCCTTGGCAATCGTGTCTCTTGCATTCGTATTATTCGAGAGCAAGTGGGTAAGGTAGATGTAGTAGGTAAATCTTTAGTGTAAAATTTCTAATAAATATGAACATGTTGGAGATATCATCAGACATACAGAGAATTCGCTATGAAATGATGTATACATTTTTCTTATAGAAGTCATTAATAAAAGGTTAAGACTTCTACATATCTGGGCAAATCTTATGGCCCCGGGATTACTTTCCTACTTTCTGTACCGAAATTCACATGTATACAGTGAATAAATCGGAATGTAAGGAATTTCAAATTCCATTGTGCATATATGAAACATTTTATGTTTCACTAATCAAGGTTATGGCAACAAATAAATTTTCACAACAATACATAGAAGAGAAAGCTTTGGATTAGTTGTCAAGTTTACATTGCTTCAAGCGACAACTCAATGGCGGTTTGGATTCCAGTTAGATTAGACATACTGAAAATCCAATTGTAAAAGGATCACATATCAATCAGTAATAGTCATAGACACCTTGCACTAAAGATTAAAATCAATACCAAATCACATGCAGGGTAGGTCTAACAATATAAGTGAATCAAGCATCGCTTAGGAAAGGAAAATATTTGCGTGCAATAATTTCGATTCGCAAGATAATATCCTTATTTTGCTGCATTGCAAACAGACGATTATAAAAATTTACATCATGTTCGGAAAACTTGCAGAAGACTTTAGGAAATATGATTATCATATAACGGTCGAAAACTAGCAGAAAGGGTACTGAGGAATTTTACTAACAAATAGATCAACAACAACAACAGTTAATTGTCTGGTGCATCTCTGTAGCAAAATAAGGATTTTCCTTTAACTTTTACAGTTTAATAATAAATCCTATATAAAGAAATAAAGAAAAAGACTTGGTGATTTCCACAAGATATACATATATGTCTTTCCACGAAGTACGGCCAGATAGAGTTGCTTTTAATCCTATATAATTATATTAAGTGATCGGAAAATTTCATTGTTGTTTTTATCAAACAATACTATTTTATTACTCTTTAGGGTGACTACAATACAAAAGAAAGTACGGGCAGATACGCCCGATACCTTCCTCTCTTGAGTAATCGAGATACCTTGGGCCGTTACTGGCCATGTGGATGATTTTTACTATTTGTCTTTGGGGGCTCCCGGATTGCTAAGCGGTTGTCTTTGATAAAGGCGCTCTTGGCTTCGTTTTCCAATCTGCGTAAAAGTATATTCAGCAGCTGAAGCACATAAATGAATTACTAACTTGCCTATAAAAGGACTTGTGTTTACGGATTAAATTGTTTTATATCGGTAGGATTATAAAAATACTGTCGTTGTTTTTCATTAATAAATTACCTACGTAAAAAATTATTCTTGAAATATTTTACGTAAAAATAATAAATAAAGTTTTAGTAATTGAGGATGAAAAGGAACAACGTCGAATATTTTTATTCTGACCATCCATTTTGCAACGACATAAATGTATTATATTTCAGAAATTCATTCATATTTTAATTTGGCATACTTCAATTATATTATTATTTCCCACACTTACAAATATGTCTCACGCTTTTGCCATTGGATAGGTATTTCACGGGTATTAATTTCTGCTCACTTTCTATAATTTCTTGACTTTTTCCTTTTTCGTCATATTTTTCAATTCTTCCTTACATTTTATCTTTCTTTAAAACTGGCAATTAATCCTTTTAGCCATTATAAGTTCTGCTTCCAATATCTCTCTGGATGCCCACTGCTGATTTACTTCAAACTTACTTTTCAAGCTATTCGAGTATCATAAAATTGTTCATTCCTCTCCAGGTATTTCTACAAACGATTCTTCCAACTAATTCTTCAGGAATTAAATAAACGCATCTTTCATTTTATTGGTCATGAAATAATAATCTGCCTAAAATTCTGAAATCTAGGAAAAGTATAAAAGGCAATTATAAATTTTTAACTTCTAATGAAAAACTCACTTGAGGTTGGATTGAATGAAATTTTCTTACATTTATCATGCTATATCACGGGTATAACTCAGTAAGCAATCTAAGTAATATTTTTATTTATCATTAACTTCAACACCTAATTTCAGCAAACGATTTAATAGGATAATATTAATTACAATCCAGTTACCGTAAAATTTCGGGGAGTTCAAGTCGCCCTCAGTCTTTTAAATACGTGAGCTTTGAAAGTAAACGTTTGAATAGTTAGACTGGGTTATATTTTTTCATTACATTAAAGGAGCAGAAATTTCAACATTTAGAAAATTGTAAGAAAAGTCATAATTTCAATTTGATTGTTTTTCATGACTTAATGTCTCCCCATCTTAATTCTGTAAAATTATTTTTGATTAAACATATTGAAAAAAAAGAAGAATATTTAATTTAAGCAAAAAATTGTGGAGGGATTTGACCTATAGTTATTTAAGAAATATGTAGTGCAAACTGTTATGGAACCGTAATCATTTCCTTTACTTACACTACGAATAGAAAGGAGAGTAGGAAGTAGAGGATGAGATAATAAGTCAAACATTGC
>KZ308151.1:418811-492392 GCA_000376725.2 Ladona fulva | reverse complement strand
GTCATATTTTTCAATTCTTCCTTACATTTTATCTTTCTTTAAAACTGGCAATTAATCCTTTTAGCCATTATAAGTTCTGCTTCCAATATCTCTCTGGAAATAGAAAGGAGAGTAGGAAGTAGAGGATGAGATAATAAGTCAAACATTGCAAGAATATTCAAAAGTACAGAAAATTATTTAGAACCCTTCTCACTAACGAAGATTCGATAATAGTTTCCATGTGGTAAATTCTAGTAGTAAAAATGTTGCGTTCAGCCTTCTCCAGAAGTCAGTCCAACCGGTATAAGAACGTACCTCTAGGGCAAGCTCATTTCAGTTTGTCCAGATGAGGAAGGTTTTCTGCTTCGATCACAGAGGAAAAAAATTATCCGTAACCGGTTCTTAAGTCATCTGGTCGGTATTCTACATCTCAGTCGTCAAGATGAATCAAGATCAGTGTCGGTCGAAATTTTAATTAAATGCCAAATTCTCTATTAGATAGATACAATATCAGAGAACTTTATTTTTTTCAAATTTGACTTTATAATACCATAAAATTTAGAGAACTCGGGTGTTCCAGTCCAGCCAAAAATAAGAAAATGGTCCATTATCCGCAATCTTCTAGATGTTATTTACTTATCTCTTAGATAGCAGTCTTCAATTTAGGTTTTGGACGCTGTTCGAAAAAAAACGAGCGCGATATCCGAGAGGCATCTACGAAGCTTTACAAGGAAGTAATTGCCAAAACAGATAGTCACTTATATTCGTTCTTTCCACATAGCATCAGAGACCTAATAGGATGAATTAGGTAAGGTGTCAATACACCCTCTGGCGGCTTGCTGGTTACTAATTTAAATCTAAAATCCAAATCTATGCAAAGACGAGTATTTACCATTGAAACCGGAGTGGTCTCTAAAAGCCTTAAGGTGGAGGGTCTAAACCCTAGATGGAGGCGTCGACTTTTCAATGTCTTTTTTTCCATCAAGTGGCCTGTATTCTATTCCCTAGAAGAAAACCAATACATACGAGAAAACCAATGTATAGAAATCATAAAATCATGTACATACGTATATGATTTCATGATTTTTATGTGAAGTATGAGCAAGTGGTTCGCGTTCCTTTTTCGAAGCTGAGCGACACTGTGTCAAAGAAAATACGATTTCAAAACTCGAGTAACGGTGTCTCACTTTCATATAAATAAAACTTCTCCTCGATTTTACAAATCTTCTGAAATCCTATGGAATGCTAAAGATGCCACTTTTTGAGTAAGGGGTCGATGAAAATCAATTATACATGCATTAAATGGAGTCTTAGACATTCACTTTCAGTACATTAAACGGTATGCAGCCATAAACATCTACTATAAATAAATAAGAAAGAAATTAACATGAGAAAATATGATTCGATCAACCGTGAGGAAAGGTGCCATAACCCGACAAGTGAAACGAACTTCGCATTCCAACAGAAAATTCTTTTTGTTGACGGAAAGTTTCCTGAAGTGTTGAGTTTTGTACACATCAGAATATCGTACCTAAAAGTAGACGAGACTAGTCGTTAATATACAGAATTTTCTATTGGAATAAAGAAGTAGTTTCACTTGTCTGATTGATGTTTTTTTGGATAAAATACCCTTGCATGATTTGTGAAGGGAAACCAGGACATAAGGTATTGCAATCTGGAAATTTGGCGGATATTTGTTGCGGTACATTTCGTAGTAGATACATGAAGTACATATCATATTATTTTTTTAGATTTCACGAGTTCTAATTGACTAATAATTCTGTAGAAATTTTGTGTCAAAAATACCCTGTGATATTTCATCACTGATTACATCATCAGTGTGTTACTTAGAGAAAAAAAAAGGCTTTTCATTCAGCAATTGGAATATCTCTTATTATCATCATTATTGATGTTGATCTACTTGATGGTAGACTTTTCATGGAAGGAGTCAACTACTGAGAAATTTCGTTATTCCAATGTTCGGAAGGTTAAATTAAGAGTAGCAGAAAGATTTAAAAGTAGTAATTGTGGAATACTAAAACTCGAGATACAATGTTTTAGATTAACAGGATGATATATTATAATAATTTGGAATCTTTTTCCACATTTTGTTTGATCGAAAAGTAATGCTGACCAATAGTCCGATCACCGGATAATACCACTATAATAATATGAGTTACTGCCCTAATTCAGATTAATTTATACATTCTCAATTCAATAACTCAGTATTTAAGAGGCGTAAATATGGTAAAAATGGCGTAAATGGCATAAATAGTACTTAAATGGCGAGTCGAGCGTTAAGGAAGTATATTTGTTGCACAATAGCGAAACCGTTACGCGAGTAGAGGGACTCGTCAACATACAAAACCGTTAATGTTGTTATACTAGGAACTTACATGCGAAATGAAAGGGACAGTTCTACGGGCAGTCCCGCTTAAGAACTTTACATACCCTCACAGTTGTCAAAAATAGTATTAGTGACCGTGCTTCTTCAGTTTATAGTCTGAGAAACACATATTAAGCTAACATTTCACCGGAAACGAAACAGTAATGCCATTGCTACACTTTTTGTTGAACAAACACTTGAAGTCACATTTTTGTCACATTGCTATCCGAATTCAGTCGCAAGAACACAAAAGTATTTGAGCAAATATTAAAACGTCGGTATTTTTGCAAATTTCTTTTTGGACGGGGTAAATCTACAAACTGTAAGTTACACTAGTATAAAGTTAGACTAAAATAAATTGATTTTTTATAATAGCATCCTTGAGAATTTTAATCTGATTCAATTGCTACTGGATTTTGTGTTCGAGTAAGGCAAGCTTATTCTAAACTGCTGTTAACTAAACAGCAGGTTCTTTCCATGTGGAAGATAGTTGTTTTAGTCCCTCCTGCATCTGCGTATTCTAGAGCTTCTCTACTGCAGCTACCATATTAGAAACCGCACTTGGAAATAATTGGGTGAAACGGGACCAACGCATAATTCGTAGCATATTTAGGAATGATAAATGATTTGAAAATAATTGCAGCGGAAAATTTATGAGTTTCTCTTATCGAACTTATTATTTATAGATATGAGGGTTTTCCTTTTAGTGTTGTTAGGTTTAGAGTAAATTGAAGTTCCCTAGAGAATCGAAGTTGATTCTACTCCATTTCCTGTTATCAGATCGCCGTGAAAAAGAACTTGCTCGGCGTATATTTAAATACTCAAGAAAGTACAAATATTTCGTTAAGAGTTGTGTGCAAATAATTATATGAAACTTATTAAAAAATACTATNATTTATTCATGATTTCTATAAAAAATGCTGGAAAAAGGTTCGAGTACTAACATTTATGAAGACCCGAATATGAAGGGGGCTGTCAGGTACAGGCATAAGCAAGTATATCACCGGCAGAGATTCATGTGCTACACAAAAGGGGGTTGGGATTGGACTGACACGCTGTTCAATAGGGCACATTGTGAATATTCATTTTATGTAATGATATTTCCGACTCACTCAATCTACACATGCCACCCAAAATTTATAATTTCTATCTAGGAAAAAAAATTTTAATGTTATCTAACAGTGAGTACGGAGATTAATTTAAACTCTTCTACTGCATGACTGACTAAGAAACGCTTTTGGACACCCATTCAAATCTAGCTATGAGAGAAGAAATCAAAATTTGATATTATCAAAATCATTCTTTGCAAGTTTTATGGATTTAACTAATCTAATTAACGTAGTACGCGGCATGGTAGTTAAGTGGTTAGAATACCTGCCCGGAAAGTGGGAGACCTGGATTCGAGTCCAAGTTGTCGCTATTTTTCACACTTGTTATTCCCTAGGTAAAATTGTATTTATGTGTACAGGATAAGATTTTCGTAGCGACAACAGTTGAGATCACCACATGTGTTAATTCTTATTTTTCTTTATAGAATTTTTTTTGCAACCAATCAAAGTTATACCTAGAATATATGATGAGTTTAGTAATAGATTGATTTAGTGGAGCAAATAGCTTCATAAAGAAACAGATATCCTTTCATTCGCATTTCCACAGTTTAATTGGGCTCCAAACACCATGAAACAAAGTTAAATTAGATATAAGATAAAAAAGATGAAGGCATTTTCCTTTTGATGGTTTTTGGAGTTTACTTTCAATTTACATCCCTCATGAGGTTTCCTTTGATGGGCTCTTAATCCCTTCGATATTGGAATAGTAGACCAGCTTTTGCCGAACTGCGCAGGCAAGTATACCGATCGGGGGCTCAAACGTAAGTCCTCAACCTTTAGATAGCGATCGCTGTGGTTAAGTTCGTACAATAACCGAAGATATCTCCCCTTATTACTTTCCAATATGCATTACTCAACCCTTGCCTCGCCTCCTTGAAATTTACTCATCACAGCAATCGCTCAAAGGATCGAATCCCTCAATGTCCCTTGCATAATGACCATAATCATTAGGACAAAAACAAATCGCCGATCGATATCGGAATCGACCCGTCGCCCGTTTTTTCGGTGATCGTCCCGCTTAGCTGGGAAATTAATAGCCGACTATGGCAAATACCTCGAGAGTCAAAAGCCATTGACCGTACCCTATAACCACATCTCCNATATTTCAAAATGTATCGTTTTTATAGTAATTGTAAATGGTAATTCTTTATTAAATTATTTCATCGGTTTCGTTCAGTTATCATTCTATTAAGTACTCTCTGTTAGTAATTTAGTTGGAAGTGTATTTGAAATAATGCGGAAGAATGTTTAACCAATTTTATTTCCACTAATATAACCGTATATTCGTATAAAAACCTCGCTAGTTCTAACCTGCTTCCGAATTGTTTTATTTGTAGCCTGATGGAACCGTTAATTTAATCTGCCAAGTACGAATAACAATTATTCTACGTTGGAAATTCCTTTCGTAAATAACATTTTTACTATCTCACAGTAATTTTGAGTTAAATGTAAGATAAACAGCATACTGACACATGCTGCACTCGGTTGAATTTATCGAAATTCAATAATCACGTACTCATTTTATTTCGGGCGAATGCATAGAATTTCCGACCAACATTCTCTATGGACAGTAACTAATCAACAAATTTACCGTCACCGTATTCCCTGAGCGAATAAGAATTTTCAAAATGCAATTAAAATTTTAGAACCGATTCAAATGTCCGAACAAATCTCCGGGTTAAAATATATATCCCATCTATAAATGAATATTCAAGAACATTGATCAGGCGTGCATGAAAAAACGGCGCCGTTTCAGTTTTATTATTTTAATTTCCGAGCGAATGATTTTCCAATCCGCAGCGAATATAAAAAGAGAAAATGACAACGGCGGTATCTACGTACCGAGCCGTACCCTATGACGCTTTTCCCAGCGACCGAATTATTTTTTCCCCCAAAATTTTCTCCTCTCCCCGCTCATAGCCTCGCGCAAGCGTTGATTTAGGGTTTTAAGTGCCGCTCCCATTCGTAATTTATTTAAATGTTTACCGTCCAACGAGGCATCGGACGTCATAAAAAAAACCGGAAACACGGGTAAAACTTCCAACCCCGAATTTATGTATAAACATATTTTTATCGAGAGGTGGGGGGCGTCGCGCTAGGCATCCATGCATCAACGTCCGAAAAATCTCTCGTATTTGACCGCGTGATGCATTCTGGGACGAGAGACTATCGCAATGTCATCCTTCCCCACACCGCTCCGAGTACATGGGTACAGCCGTTTCTCTGACGAATAGAAAGGGATGCAGAGCGGTTTAAGCTCCAATACCCACGGCAAGAATCACAATCACCTCTTCACACTCGTGATTAGAGCGACGTGGAAAGAGGTGGAGAAAGTGGGGATCAAAGTAGCGAGAGCAATGCACCGACAAGAAAGAGGAAGAGAACAAAGCTACTTTCTTCATTCTTTTTTCGCGCAGTTCTACTTGTTTGCTTTACGGAGCGCTTTCCGGTTCTGGAGTTGCGAAAGTGCGTCCGGGATAAGTAGTAAGACCTGAGTTGCAACTCCTCATTCTCCTCTCGCCATATTCTCCTTGCTCCGTCTCTCCTTACTCTTCTTAGAGGCTACTCAGAAGCTTATGGCAGAAAAGATGCGCGGACCCATGTGGCGATTTACCGACGGATCTTCCGTCGTGAGTGCCATATGTTTCGGCGACGCTTATACTTTTTCCCCATCTTCTCTCGATCACTTTCTCTTCGCGAAACCTCCTATATCTCTTCTACTCGGCCTATTCGATCACTGCTAATATGCCAGGCAGAATTTTGCGTCGGCGTCAAACGGACGAGCCTATCAATAACTTCAACTGCAACATAAATATACGCGAGTTGTCCCTTCTCGCCGTGTGGGCGGGTCGCGGGAGAGTGAGAGGACATAAAATATTTATTCATGATTTCTCTCGCATTGCGGGACAATTTGTGCAGAGGCGAGCGGAAAAAATGCTCGGTAGCTTTTTTTATCAATCTTCGTTTCTAAACGTGGTTTTGTTTTTATTTTTCCGCCGCGCGCCGACGTTGGGAAAAAATCCTGCGCGCATGCTCGGTGGAGAGAAAGGACGTAGTGAGATTAAAACTCGGTAGATGTCGTTGCGGGAGTGAAGTCTTTTTTTTTTCATTTTTCGCTATCGGAAATATAATAGAGTGCACTGAAAAATGTGGCTGGAAAGGGAAGGGTGGAAATGACACGGAAGTTCGATCGCTTGGAGGTGGATGGGGGCATTTGGGAAAAGGGTCTAGCGATTTAATAAAAATGCCTGGAGTTTTTCCGATGGATGTCGCTGCAGCGGATTTTTTCGAACGGACGAATTTTTCTGCTCGGTGCCGGTAACGGGGCATGTCCTTCGTATGCCCCTCTTCACCTGAAACGCTCCCCTGTTCCGAAAAACACCCCCACCTTCCAATACTTGACGAGCCCTGGGACCGCATCACGAAGCGAACTAATAAATATAAAAAAAAACGAAACGCAAAAACGCAAATAAACAAAGGGAGCGGATATGGCAGATGAATCGAGAGGAGTGTGAGGGGGGAGCGGGGTGTGGGGAGCAGAGGTCTTCCGTCTGCCGCTGGCATTTCGGAGATGCCTCAAATGGCATGACTGTGCAGAGCGGGTGCACGAGGGAGGGAGCAATAAAAGAGAGGGTGATTTTATAGAGAAGGGGTAGATGGAGCGTGCAGAGGGCGAGGAAAAAGTATCGGGCCAGAGGGGAGGGCTTCCCGATGGTGATGATGCCGAATACGCGTGATTAAGGTGCACGGGGTGCAGGACGAGAAAAGATATAGAGGAGCGGAGATTGGTAGCACGAGGACGACGCACCTTCCGGGCAATCTCGCGAAACGGAGGAAGTCACGGGACGCGAAAAAAAAACAGAAATGGCTTCCTTATTTGAGCGCATTTTTGTTCGGACGAGAGCTGCGACCGGAAAAGAATGATCGATGGGTTAGCGCGATTGGATTCATGGGATGGAAATGCATGTCGCATTCGTTTTCGGGAGGGGAGGCGAGGAGGGGCGAGCAGAGAGGATTCGACGCGGGATAAAAAAAAGTTTTTAGTTCGCTCGATAACGAGAATACAGAAAATTGGTTTACCTGCATTATACCCAACAAATGAGAATCGGCTAAAATTTTCGAATTCCCCTCTTCCCCTCCGGGATTAGATTATGATCCCGGTTTTACTTGCAATAAATTGTTCGGTTTTTATGCATGCTGGTCTGCGAGCTCTATAGTTCGTTTTCTTTCGGGAGTTCCAGGGAACGCTGCTTGGCGTAAACTTCTTCCATGAAAGGAGAAGGATGCAATAAAAACAGACCCACCGAGTGAGTTCTAAAGCTTGCGGATGGAAGTGTGGGCAGAGCCGGAAAGTGTTCTTTTGGCGCATGGATACATCGCCCCGTTTTAGTCTAAATACCAACGCACGGATAAATCAAATTTGCCGCATATGAAGTTCATTAAATAAATTGAATTATAAAATGTATTCGAATTTATTTGAATTATATATTTATTTACTCGGAAGCTTTACCGAGAGTTTTTTCTTCCTTGATTTTTCAAATAATTTGAGATAGTCGAGGATTATGGTTGCCCTCGTTACTATTATATGTCATGTTTTATGCTGTTTTTTAATACATGCAGTGAATATTTTCAATCTGGTCCCATCAAAAATGCTACATATATACTATTGAATCTTTTTCGTTCTAAAAACTCAAAAGTTTCCATGGCCTTAAGATGGCTTGAAGACTGCCTTTTTTTTACCTCAAATCGGAAATGAAAATAATTCTTTGCGGAAGAACATAATTTGATAATTTTAGCTGCTCAAAATAAATTATGCATAACACAAAAGCTTTTTATATCTGTAAAGGTAGAATCAGCCATTTTAAAAAGCCTGGTTCTAAATTTAGAAATCGCTTTTTTCTGTGCACCATGTAAAACGTCCCATCGTCAAAGTATGAAAATTAGACTCATCGGAAAAAATTCTCAGATCTAAGAATTTATCTGGTATATTTATCAAGCACAAGCATACACTATAGGCACTTGATTCGAGAGCTTCTAAAAACTTTGCTGTTTTTCGTCTATAAGATGCATTGCAGTATTACTGTATTCAGAGATAATAATTGCCAGTTCTTGGAGGTATTCTTCGTCCTTATGTTACAAAAGTTACATTTGTTATAAGAAATAAAAAGAAGATTCAACAAAATATGCATGTTTAGCAATCATACATGTAGATAAGTTTCTTCGATCTATTCTTCGGTCGTATTTGAACATGTAAACGCCTCCATAGGTGCGTTTTCCAAAAAAACAATATATCAAATATATTCAGCGTCCAATGATTCTCGTATTCTCACTTGAAATAAGTATCTTCATGAATAGAATCTTAGGTTAAGCGGTTTATTCAGTCTTTTCTTGCAGATATAAATATTTTCAACTCAANCCTCTGCGTCCATCCCTTACGTTCAATTGCCCACCGTCACGGCTTGCGAAAGGCACAAAACATCTGGGAATGGCAATAATGACGTGCTCATCAGGTAATTTTTTCGAGGGCGGGAGGGTTTGTAGAGCGGGGGCAGGAAAAAAGGGAATTAGCGAACGCACGCGTGCACAAGAACGCACCAAAACGCCCTGCTCTTCCTCTCGCGCCCGTGGTTCCATTCCCGCGTTGCAGGAAGCATTGTAGAGGGCCCCCGGAAAAAATCGTTTATTATCAGGCAGTAAAAAAGGGCGTTCATTCCCAAGCGGAGAAGAAAAAAGGGGGAATTTCGTTTGGAAGTGAAATACCAACAATAGCATTATTGCACGGGGTGCTCATCGGTGGCCGCCCTTCCGGCAGGGCTTGGCACGGCGGAGGCGCGGGTTCGAGCCCAAGCGGCCGTGGCTGTTCGGTTGCGAAATCGCGCTGTTTTGGATGGGAGAGAGGCTCAACTCTCCCTCTCGTTGGGAACACGCACAGGCGCGGGTCGAAGCCCCGTTCTCCGCAATGCAAACAATATAGTGCATCAGAGGAGGTTATCCTCGGGAGGTTTTTGCAGAGTCGATTGTCTTGCCCTAGAATCCGAAAGCGAACGCGCTGGCGGCGCTTCAAAATCGGCCGCGTCTATCGACGACCTGATTCCAGAGAGAGGTCTACTAATTCGAGAGGTGGCTTGCTTGGATAGACTCGGAAGTAGTGCGCTGGACGAAAATATTTCTAATGCACTGTGTACGGACGGAATCGAGAGCTGAAATGGATCCGATTGCTAGGGAATGCATGGATAGGGCGCGGAGAGGAACTCAAAGGCTTATGAAGCGATTAATCTGGGATTTGAGGAAAAGTTTTCAGAAGAAGTATCCTTACTACTCTCAGTAGTTTTAGGAATAATAGTTCAAAACTGAATCCCTTTCATTTATCGGGAGAACACGAATACATTCAATTCCTTAATCGTATTACTGTCTTGTACTCCGTCTTACTATAGCTCGTACTATACTTACAGGAATTAACAAAAGCAGAAACTGTTTTATTCAGCACTTCACGACCATTTTCATCACGGTAAAGACTAACTGAAAACATGCTTAACATTCTTACGAGGTGACAAAATATAATATTTCTAATAAATTGATTAATCTGATAGTCAACTTAAGATTCGGGCAATAATTTATTAATCATACAAAAATTCAATAGTAATTTTTCATTTTACTCAATCAGGAATGGCCTTTTGTTGAAAGCGAGTCATATTTGATAAAAATACAGGACTTGCGAGATAATCTGGTGCCAAATCGTACTACAAGAAGGCAATCTTATCTATTATGTCAAGGATGAGATTAAGAGGTAGACATTGTCGTAAATCATCACTAATTATAACTAATAATGAACAGAAACCACATTTGTATACTCCGCGCTTCAATTCTAAGTGAAGAATACATAGCAAGGATAGTGTAGTCGGAGTTTCGCGTCCCAAAAGATTTCTATCGGTGACCAATTGAGCACGCTAGCCAGTTCTCTGTCCCTGTACTAAATTGTAATGCTGACGATATATCCGAATGTTTAACACAAAATAATAAAAATGAACTCCATAACTGAAAAATAGGGTTAAGGAGTTTGCTTTCATGTTTCTGCTATTAAACTGTTGCTGAAACTCACTACGTTGATCATCTTAATGTTTGTGAAGTTGCTACGATATAAGTTAAGATTTTAGCCAACTTTATTCCACGGCTACATTTTCCAAAAATATTTGAAGCTCTATAAATATTTATGTCACGATCTTTTATTACTTCTCTAATTGGAAACTTTAAGGGAAAGAAAAATAAATTTTCGTTTCATAATGTTGTAGGCCATATACGAAGATTGTGTACGGAGATTCCAACGGGGGTACGGTACCGGTCAAACTTCATGTAATTTCTTAGCAAGTTGTTAGCGACAGAAAATGCTTTAGGAAATGTATATGATAGAAGAAATGTATTATGCTAAGTTCATCGCAAAATCCAACATAAAATTAAGTACCACTCAACAACCAATTATAATCTTTTAAGTTACGTTAAATTGAATTTTGATAATTTATGCATTCAAAATGTATTAAAACAACGATACATTTAATTTATAATGAGGAAAACATTGGGAGCTACTCTGAAAACGTGGGAGCTACTATGAATTTTCCAATCAAAAGTTACTTTACTTCACGGTTTTCCTTTAAAAGTTTTCATCGGACGAGATTTAAGATTTTAGAGAAGAGTGAGATAATTTGCAGAAATCATAGAATTACAGCCCATAATGTTTAGCGTTGGAAAAGCAAAAATATATGCGAACTTAATTTGTAAGTGTTAGCAGAAAATATAGACAGTTCCCTAGTTTAAAACTCCTGCTCATTCTTCACAAGGGCAATATAGGAAAGCATAATGAAGTAAACTAATAAATATTTACCGAGTAAGCGATCCTCCTTAGACCAAAAATTTCTAGTTCCGGTTCGTTCTTTCTCTACTCACGCGGTGTCGCCCTTAGCATATCACCACACAAAGCAAAACTATTCTTTCTACAAAACTCCCGCATCGCCCTTACGTTAGATTTTCAGTTGCCTTCCGCCTCATACCTCCTCCTTCATTCATATCCACTCCCTCCCTCCCTTCTCACACCCCTAAGACTTTCCATCACAAGTCTTCATACTCTCTCAGAACCGCGTACTGTTTTTCGTGCTCCTTGCTTTTAACCTTATCAAACACATCCTACAAATATGTACCATTATGTTATATCTTGACCTGCACTACTTCCTCTATATTTACCATTTTCGCTAAAATGTGGACTAGATACCCTGATCCTATGGTTCCTCCGTTTCACTACTCGCGAGAGAAAGGGGAGTTGACAGACAGAGGGCAACACATTCGAAATCCCCTTTACGACGGTAGGGTTCGAACCCGTTTCTCCCACCCAGAGAACCCTTAAGCTCCACCCTAGGACCTCCCCTTTCGTCTTTCCCCCGCCTTTCCCCTGCAGGAGCCGCGAGATTCGAGGGTCACAACAATGAGCCACTGCACTCCGTGATGGCGTCCACGCAAATTCCGCACTTCGCCAAGAGATGGAGTCACTGTCACATGTGGCTCCATACCCGAAAACCAAGCCGGGAAGGGAAATACGGTTTCGGAAGCCCTAACTCATCACGGGCAATGGCAGAAAACAAAACGCGCGTATTATAACGAGAGACGGAAGTGGAATCGGAGTATATGGATGCGAGAGGTAGTATATTGTATAAATGGGGTAAGCGAGGCACGAGTCCTACATTACCCATATCGGAGACCTCCCTTAAAATATAAAACCTTCGCCAGGTAAACCATATGCGCGTGCCCCTTCAGAACCCTCTGCGTCCATCCCTTACGTTCAATTGCCCACCGTCACGGCTTGCGAAAGGCACAAAACATCTGGGAATGGCAATAATGACGTGCTCATCAGGTAATTTTTTCGAGGGCGGGAGGGTTTGTAGAGCGGGGGCAGGAAAAAAGGGAATTAGCGAACGCACGCGTGCACAAGAACGCACCAAAACGCCCTGCTCTTCCTCTCGCGCCCGTGGTTCCATTCCCGCGTTGCAGGAAGCATTGTAGAGGGCCCCCGGAAAAAATCGTTTATTATCAGGCAGTAAAAAAGGGCGTTCATTCCCAAGCGGAGAAGAAAAAAGGGGGAATTTCGTTTGGAAGTGAAATACCAACAATAGCATTATTGCACGGGGTGCTCATCGGTGGCCGCCCTTCCGGCAGGGCTTGGCACGGCGGAGGCGCGGGTTCGAGCCCAAGCGGCCGTGGCTGTTCGGTTGCGAAATCGCGCTGTTTTGGATGGGAGAGAGGCTCAACTCTCCCTCTCGTTGGGAACACGCACAGGCGCGGGTCGAAGCCCCGTTCTCCGCAATGCAAACAATATAGTGCATCAGAGGAGGTTATCCTCGGGAGGTTTTTGCAGAGTCGATTGTCTTGCCCTAGAATCCGAAAGCGAACGCGCTGGCGGCGCTTCAAAATCGGCCGCGTCTATCGACGACCTGATTCCAGAGAGAGGTCTACTAATTCGAGAGGTGGCTTGCTTGGATAGACTCGGAAGTAGTGCGCTGGACGAAAATATTTCTAATGCACTGTGTACGGACGGAATCGAGAGCTGAAATGGATCCGATTGCTAGGGAATGCATGGATAGGGCGCGGAGAGGAACTCAAAGGCTTATGAAGCGATTAATCTGGGATTTGAGGAAAAGTTTTCAGAAGAAGTATCCTTACTACTCTCAGTAGTTTTAGGAATAATAGTTCAAAACTGAATCCCTTTCATTTATCGGGAGAACACGAATACATTCAATTCCTTAATCGTATTACTGTCTTGTACTCCGTCTTACTATAGCTCGTACTATACTTACAGGAATTAACAAAAGCAGAAACTGTTTTATTCAGCACTTCACGACCATTTTCATCACGGTAAAGACTAACTGAAAACATGCTTAACATTCATGCATCCACACTTTTATAATTCGGGTCATACGTTGATACTCATATTAATTCTTATATAATCATTTTCATTTCCTTATTAATGGTTGATTTTGATTCGCATAAACAAAACGATGTCAGGTATTTAATTCGGATCGGGGTGAGGAATGTTGAATTATTTTCATCAGAAGGCCGCATTTACCATAAGGCTACATCATAAGTCCCTTTGAAACCATAAGGACTCACTTGAGAAACCTACTGCATGCATTCAAATAGAAATTGCACAAAAGGTAATCAATTCGCTGTTTAAGTCAAATAAAATATTTTCCTAATTTTAACGTATTCAGCGAGATTGAGAAATAAAATAACATAAGTATTGGAGTTATATTCGAAAAGTAAATAAAAAGGCCGGTGTGGATGCCGAAAGAAGGCCGCAGGTTCCCCACTTGTGGTCAATACCAGCAATTATATGATACTGCTGATAATTGTTCCCATAGGGTTTAAGCGAACCTTTCCAGAGTTTGGTACTTTTCATAAACTCGATTCAGAATCTAAGGAATATAATACAGTCTGCTTAGGCGATTTATTATTAAAATTTTCAACATCATGGTATAACACACAAAAAATTGTACCAAATGAGCAACTCATTAATATTTAGTTCGTGGTATTAAATAAAATATTGATAATAAATAATTTTAAAAATATAATAAGAAATATGATATTCAATACATATATATTATTTTCCTATAAAACTTATTTTTAAAGTTGAAGTGACAAAGGGATTTTTAAGCAGTTCAAAGGTATATAAAGTAGTTTTCCTTCTTATGTATTGAAGTGAGGGTAGTACACAGCTATTCGACCTCAATTATCGTCATGTTTTCTCGACCTGCAATGAAATTCATGGAGACAATATTGTAATATAGCAAAACAATTACTCAACAAAGAAGCCTATAATCACAATATATAGAGGAGATATGATTATTAATCAATATTTTATTATTCTGATTACTATTATGTATTTTGAATTATATTACATTTGGATCTAATATATATTAATGTTGTAGACGGTCTTAAAATTTACTTAAATTTATTTACTTATTCACATTTAATTTTCTCAAATGACTTCTAGTGATGACTGTGGTGAAAAACCTAGTCTACTTTTATGGAATACATTGGAACGATCGTAGGGATCAATGAGACCTGACACGGGGTCATAGCGCTATTTATTGTAACAAATCTTTGATAATTTCGAGACGAAACAATATTTCGCCATGGTATCAAGTTTTTATCGGAATTCTTTTTCATTTTTAGTTTAGTAAATAATTACGTATTTAATTATAATTCATTGAAAATCATTTTCATAGGGTAATTCATTCATTAAAAGAAAGCCTTATTTTTAATGGTTTAATAATGGAAAAATAAAACACAAAAGCATTACACAAGAACATTTCACCTAAGTACTACACACGAACCCGGGTCGATTGAAGGAGACGTAATTAGCGTCAGATCTGCCGCTTGACCACTTGCCTTACTGATTAACGAAGTTTAAAAATCTTGCGATTTATCGTACTCCAGTTATAAGCTAACATTGATGACAATCTTCAAACGTACATACAAACTTACTTTTTTATTTTATGATAATCTCCAGACAAACATGCATACAAACGTTTTGGTATACATTAGATTACTCTAGCTCATTTTGTCACTTTTATTTTTATTTGCAAACTAGAATGTCTAACCTTCGCGTTGGTATGTTAACTTCGTTCAGATTATGTTTCTACTATAACTCTACGTTTCTACTATAAGTCCATATGTGTCTGTAATTATAAAGAGCTTGCTGGAGGCGATGACTTGCATAAGTCGTACGTGTTTCGGCAGGGGTCGATGAACTTGCTAGTTTGAGAACCCTGATTTTCACCGCAGCAGTTTCTCTTCCTCCATTATTAAGTAATGCAGCTGAACCAGATGCGTGACTGGAGCATTTGGGGATTCAAGGACCCTCACAGCTAAATCTTCATCATTTCTACTCTTCTTTCATATGCGAATTATTGTTCTAAACGATATTCATACATGATGAAATGCATTTCAAACACAATTTTGCGAAGCGTATATCGAAAAAAATTTTAGCTGAGGATATCCTTTAACCCGAAACAGTTTTTCCTTCTTTAACGACCTTTTTCTATTTTAGCGACATCTAGTATTCTATTGAGCATGTTCAACTGCGTCTACCCTCTGTTTACCACTAATTTTTAATTAAAATAGTATATATTTCTAAGACAAAAGACATAATGTTCACGCTATACATTTAATTGTCTTAATTTATAAACTGATACTTCAATTATTGAAATGAGTTGAAGCTATTTCATTTTTTAAATGCCATTAAACGATGTTATTCCCAATATAACGACTTCTTAGCTACTTTTCGATTCATTTACTGACATTTCCGAAAATAAGTTGTCACCTAAGGAACGTGATTTCAATTAATCTCCCATTATTTACTTCTCAGAACTCGTCCGATATTTTAAAGAAGAAAATAAACGCAATTTCAAAACAATATATTCGTGTGATATTATGCGATTCTCACACTCCAAAAAATTCTGCGCACAAAGAAAATAATATTGAAAGTTAAGTAATCCCATGCGTAAAAATTGCGTTTCACTTTTAAAACTTAAAGAATTTGCATCACTGTAGTTTTGAAAATATAATTTTACATTTCTGTCAGATAGAAAACCTCCGAAGGAAGAGCTTTTACCTAAGATTTTCGTAGAGTTATCTACAGTAAAAAGTTTTAGTCATTACGATTTCGATACATTTTCAGTTTTTTCTTTCGATTATCACACAATGATTTCAACTATAAATTCCTCTCTTATTCTGACACGAAGTTCCCTTGTGTTAAAAATTAAAATTGTTATGTTTTACGTTGGAGATACTCATTCAAATTTAATTTTTATTTTGATGTAAAATATGAAATCAGGTAACTTTCTGTCGAATGTATATTATTAATATGATATTATGAATAGTGAACACTATAGTGTCATTAACTTTGGAATGATCATGTATCTCTTCTGCTTAATATGTCCTTTTCTAGAAATATAAAAATGAATAATCTCTAACAAAAAAGATATTTAACGCTACAGATATTCTTAGTAATATTATTGTCAAAACCGCTTCGAAGTTGACTTCATTTCGCCAATGTAGTCTCCCATCGAGAATCGAACCCGGGGTCACTTTCACCTAAAGCGAACTGGACTGGCTGCGAACCTCGAACAGGAGTATTGTAAATCTTTAAATATTTTGACACATTGAGTCATTCCCAGGTGGAAACAAAGAGTATCACACTCTACGAAAAAGATTATCCTATTCCAGAAATATCCTCAATATACTTCATGTTAGCTTCATATCTTGCGTTTCTCTAATATAACTTAATAATGAAAAATGCATTTCAAATCCTTCACTTTCGTTTAAATACATAATAGATAGTTTTGCGTATTATAATGGAAAGAACGGTCGCAGAATATTCATGATTGCGATCAATAAAATCGCCTTTCGTTCCAAATATGTCAGACTTTTCCATAATGGTTCTTCCTCTCATATCAAGCATGTAACTATGCGCTTACATAGCCTAATCATCTATCAATGAAAAATGGTGTAGAATGCAATTATCCATACGAGGAATACATATAACTTAAACTGAAGCGATACTGTGACCCGTCGATCCGAGTTTTACATAAGAATATAGAACCAGAATAAATCCAAAAGTAAATAGTAATTTGAATCTTCTTGAAATTTTTCAGAAACAAACGAGGGGCATGCTCTTAGATTGTGGTAGCGAATGTCTGCGAGGCGGTTTGTGTGATAATTAAGACCGTTTAGTTTAGTGATTCTAGTAGACTCTTCTCCTGGCACACGGAGTGGAAATCAAAAGTACAAATCGATTTAAGAACACCTTTCCGCGAAGTGTGCGTGATAGTTATAATGATTACTGTCTAGTTAGATCGCTGAATAGTGCTCACATTTTCCGTGACGTAAGGAGGGTTGCCTTTGTTGGCTAATCATTGGATGGGAATCAACTGCGAGCACTATTTGCTATAATCGTTCAATCAGTTGCATATTATAGCCACGAACACATGCGATAAAGTAGCCACGATTTTTGTCGTTTCTACTTTTCATTCGTAACTTTGAATTTAAAATTAACTTCCTTCGTGTCATGGCCAGAAAATTAAGTATGCAATCTATTTACATCAATACTGATCCAAAACAGTAACCAAGAATTCACATTTACATTTTAATCAGAGATGCTGTAACGCTGCATAGAAGATTTGTTTATTATAAAATTTGAATCAGGTTGTTGCTTTGCCAAAAAGACAAGGAAACGATTAGAGTAGTATTGGCTAATGTTTCTTGTAGACCAGATATGGTGAAAACTCCAAAGAATATAAATCTTAACCACTATTTTTAAAATGTACCGAGTAATGGATAAAAAGAGATCGAGGAAAGTAGCATAGAAATATTAATGTTTCATGCAAAGGTAACTAGGGAAGTGATACGTATGTGTATGCCAAATTAAGTAAATGTATCAAATATAGTATTGAATAAGAAATATTAAAAAATAATTGTTTTTGTACTTATAAGAAACATAAAAATCTAATACGCATTAGAACGATGATTTGGAAGCATCATTTGTAAATAAAAGAGTTAATTTTAATTACCTATTCAGTTCCCTTTATTTAAGTGCAATTATCATATAATAAATCATCAAGTTACCACTAGATAAATAACCAGATTAAGGTGAAATTTTTAAATTAAATATGGTACAGCTACACTTATTAATGGACTTATAAAAGCTTCACTTCATTTTATTCAGTTTTATTGATAAAACGCATGGGAATTTTGATAAAAGTTTTCCAATGTAAATTTGATAATGTCTAAGATTACGGTACTTTAGAAGAGAAAAATATTCAAATGAACATTGGCTTCAATGATTAGATTCGTCGAGTACAGCAACTTTGGTGAGTGAACGTGCTTATTAGTGATTTATGAGCGAAACATTTAGCGGACGAACATTAAGAGATCAAAATCAGTTACAAGCGCGAAACCAGAGACGAATGTCCTCAGCTTTTTGGATTTAAATGCCCTCGAAACTTACTTTTTCCACTATAAACGACCATTTAAAAGTCGAAGATGCTACACAGTGAGATAGAGAATCTAAAAGTATGAATCCCTCACGTATAAATCTTGAAATGTATCTTTGCAACCAAATTTGAATCTTGGTAAGGATATCAATAAGATAGAGAGGGGTGTCCAAATTTTCCGAGAGGTGGTCCGCATAAGTTCACATAGAGAGATAACGGTAGGCTTGATCAGAAGAATCTTCATTTTGTAAAAATATGTAATGAATTGTGCTTAAAAAGGAATAACGGAAGTAGATTTTATATGTAATAATACATATAATTTAAGAATAAAAGAAACGTTGTACTTTTCCATAGGGATTTTAATCTGCTACCGGTATCGTAAGCGTACTTACATCTTTAGACTTCGTACGTCTTCAGGCTACGTACGCTTACGAAACCGGTAGCAAATTAAAATCCCTGTGGAAAAGTGCAAAGTTTCTTTTATTCTGCAATGTCTTTCCACGAAGTCACGCCTTCGGATATCGACATATAATTTAACTACAACAGAAATGCTTGAAAATAACAAAGTAAGAGCATTAAACATTTCACCATGGGGGTATCCTGAGAATAGCATCCAATTCACACATGAAAAACTCTCCGTAGACCTCCTAGTTTGCAGTACACGATAATCGTACAATAGCTTGTATGCATTACCGTATAACGCATATTTATCAACTATAAGCCTTTTTCCAGTATTAATAGTTAAATTTCAATAATTTTTCGCACTTCGATCTTTGCTGAAATATCTAAACGCCGAAAAATAGGGAACAACCTAGAAAATTTTAAGTCAGCATTAAATACATCGATTGGCGCTAATCCTGAGTGGTTATGTGTTGAGTACTCTTTGATGTTGAGAAGTAGGTGATGAGCCACTTAGAGAGAGCGCGCGGACGGAAGGCTTCAAAGGATGAAAGAGTCGCCTCTTTCCACGGATTCAATCAGACGATCCAGACGTGCTTTTGTTGCTAAACGGTAGACGCGGCGCAAAATAGCTCAAGGTAGTCATGGGGACAGCGACGTGTGGATTGTTATCCTTAGGCATCGGTCGGTTTCTATTGGCGGAGTAATAATCACTCTTACTCATTTGATTCTGTTGTGTTGATTTGTAAGCAAAATACTAGCGTAAAATCGACAGTGAACATTTCATAGTTGATTATACAAAGCGTTACATTCCGATCGTCTCCAGAGACCAATGAAACCATATCAGGAAAGTACTGGCTTTATCTCCGTTGGAGGCAATTCTAAATTCCAAAATTTTGAATGATTCACGGATCGAGATTTGGAAACAGCCTTCGCCGAGACCTCTCCAGAACTCCGATTACATTTTTTCTAAATGTGAATTTTATTATTTTCCACAAACATGCATTTATTTGACGGTTACAGGAGAGGCGTGAGCAGTAAAAATAGATGAGCACACTTGACCATTCCCTAACAAGAAAAATCTGATTAGGACTCAAGTTGGAGTGCAAGCAATCCAACAACTCCGCCAATGGACCCAGAGGCTAGTTTATTTTTGTGGATCGCAATACATAAAGCACAAACAAGGCAAAACACTATCATATTAACTGTTGAATAATTACAAAGCCCTAGTAACGATGGAATGTGTTTGCAGGGTGATTATCAGGATGCTCCGTTAAAAAGGTTGAATTTTGACTAAATTCCGTACAAACGAGGTAAATATAAATTACGAGTACATAAATATCTGCAAATACATGAACCCAGAAAATAGGGTATAACATTCAGGGATTCATCAATAAGAATTCAATTATTTCCTACAATTAATCCATGACGCTATTTTCCCTATTTACTCAACAGCCTCTAAAACAACCAATATGGACGTTTCCTTGAAAATATGGAAAACGAATCTTTCTTTCAGTTCATTTCCTCGCTTTACTTAAACCTGTCACAATTACGTCATATTATAAGCTTTAACAATTAATCACGAAGGTTAAACCTCCCTGAGATGTGTGTTACCTTCCATAAATTATATTTCTGTCGCATTGACCAAAAAATTCGTGTTGTGTGTAGTGTAGTGATAAACGGAATTTTATAACCCGAATTTCTATATTCAATAAAATTTACGGTATGTCTACCTATAATAGAATTTATCTTCAATTTCTACGCTGCAGATATATTTTTGTTTTATCAGCTGTAAAATATTATTACGATTTAGCATTTACAAAATATAACATTGGAACAAGTGGAACAATATGGAACAAGTTCTGTTTCATAGCTGAAGCTCAAACCTAAATTGGTATACCTCCATTTCTAATATTCAGCAGACTATTACGAACTTACTACCGTAACTTGTGTTTTTTTAAATAAAATACGCTGTTTTTACTCAAATTTAAGGTAGTAATAGTATTACGAGGTTACTTCGAAATATTTTTAAAATAATGAAACATTCATTTTCATATCCTAAATTCCTTGTAAATCACACAGTACCATGCCCTTTACAGTTAAAAATAAGAATTTAATATTTTCTGTTGCCAATGAAATGTTTCGTCCATTACCAATAAACGACGCCTGAGGTAAAAATAATACCCTTGAAGTTGATTGAATATTGTTTCATTTTAATATATTGAGTCTACGATAGAGAAAAGTGTATTCATAATTTAGAAAGGCCCAACATATTGTTCGACGGAATATTTTTAATGGCCACGGTAGATCGGTAAGCGTTAGTAAAACTAACTTATAATGCGTTATTGCAAGCGCTAGGAAAAGAGCTTTAAGATTTGGGCTACATTATATAGATTAATAGAAAACTGGGAGATGCGGTAAATGCTCTTGGCGGACACTATTACACCAAGCGATCTGATTACGTGAAGGAAATCTGAGAAATAGATGCTATTGGAATCAAACATTCATCTTTCCGCTTCCAGTACAGTTTGTGAAAGATTATAATGTTGAAGAGTTATGTACCCTGATAGACGCCCATAGGTGGATAGAAGAATGTATTTCAAATCTTCTTTCATTAAATATCCCCAAATATCCGTATTAAGACATTAATGTACTTCCTCGTTATGAAATAATAATCTAAAACATCGTAGATTCTCATCATATTTTTAACTCACAGTATTTCGTAAATAAGTTGAATTCTTTCTGCTAATTTTTACAACAAATCGTTCATATCTTATAAAAGAAGCAGCAGATGATCGACAATAGAATCTTACGTCTCCGCAGAGCCAAGCATTTTCGCCGCCAAGAACTTCAGTTAGTCGGACACGTCATCGGGGAACGATCCAAGTGATCTCTTAGCAATGCCATTTACCTCAGTAAAGCACGAGATTTCCCACCGCCTCCCTCGCGATTCAAAGAAATTGATTGTTTTATTTATTAATCCTGTATTTGGCCGAGGGTAAATCACTTAAGAGAAAAAATCTTTTATTCAAGCGCGATCGTGCAGAGAGATAGCAAGGCCTCTGCTGAATCGACGATTACGATCGTCATAAAAATGACAACCGGTTTCGCGGCTGAAGAAGATATTGCCGGAGAGTGTAAAAGAGGGAGAAATGTGATTGTAATGCTGCACGGTTGGTCACTGAGAAAAGATCGTGATTGACCGGTTGGGCAGACTGCGATCGGGAACAAACTATTGAAGAACGGGCGGAGAAGATGGAGGGAATGGAAAGAAAGCGGAGGGCGATATATTACGAGAGAGAGAATGTGGGAATAGGCAACGGATTCGAGCCAAACCGGCATCAAGGAACCATATTTACCTTTAAATCAACCTTTGACATGAGCGAATTTTTTAAAGCATCCGTACGATCCTTCCCCCGAAGCAATGACGAGGATGAAAAAATCTTCTCTTCGTTCGACAGCAGTGAAGCGCAAGCGTTGAATATCTAATCTCAAGATCGACAGTCATCCACAGTCACCATATAAATCGTTAGTGGTCCATACGCACATCGTCCCATATTTATGGCTGAATCCCGAATGGATGTAGAAACTTTCTTCAACAATAATTAAGAAGAGATCTGCGAATCAACTTTGGCGCAACTCTAAAATTCTATCAATCCTATCGATGGAATTATCGCTCAAGGTGGCTATGTAAAGAGCAAATCAGTTTTTCACGGTATGTGAAAGTAATCGATTAGAAAAGTAGATTCACGTTACATGCACCCCCTGCCACACGCCGAAAAGTGGCTTGCAGGGTACTTACATAGACATAGATGTAGGTGCACATCCAATTTCGAGAGTCATTCATCCAGATACATTACGTGCCCTCGTGTACTTCTTGATGTAATGTAAATTACGTAAAGGATGGTAAATTATTATTATTTCGAAATGGCTCCTCTCGAAAAAACCATAAAACCTGTCTATCTTGACACTGGATTCTTATTTATTATTCATAAATCGTTAATTTTATTAATTGGAATCAATGTATGGGTGCTGATACACAACACAAACAGCTGAATAAATTGAAAGTTCACTTCTAGTCTCAAATGAACCGAGAAAATACGCAAAACTTCCAACACGCATTGGAAGTAATTTTAAGAAAATATCTGAAGTAATTTCTGCTTTGTATTAAGAAATCTTCAGTATTGGGATTAAGCTAAACTTTTTATAGCATCTAAAAAACATGGTTTCAGAGGCACTTGTGATTTAAAGCTTTGTCGGACAGCGTATTACATTTCACGTTAAAAAAAATAGTTCCAGCGAATTCAATGAGATTATAAATATACATCTTCATTAAATTCATACGGTCCTTCAATTCTTAAGCAACGTTATACGTTAATATCCTTAGAGACACTACAGTCCGATGCGGTTAAATTGAATTTTTGGTAATATTATGCATAACCTTGTTTTGGGACAGATGTGTACATCTCGTTTCCTCGTCCTTGAGAATGAAGTATCAATAGATCGGCTGTTAAGTATGAACCCGAGTTTTAGTCAAGTATGTAAAATGATTAATATTAATTTCTAGCACTCCATTCGCATATCGTATCATCTGCGTTTGAAGAGTTAAGAAAGAAGTCGAATCTTGCCTCAGAGCGATCATGACAAAAAAAAATTCCCGTATAACGAAGCCGGCTATTAGAAAAATTGCTAATTTCTCTGTAATTCTGTGTTTAAAAGCTATGTATCACCATTATAACCTCCCGGTAAGGAGGATAAAAATAACTCTTTCGAATTCATTACATTTCCGAATACACTCTTTTACATAGCAGTACTTGCATTGAGGGAACAAGAGAATGGAACAGATCAGTGTGTGTAAAAGAGGTGTGATAATGGCGGAAAGAGATGCGATACGTAGAATGGAGACAGAATGAAATCGAAATGTAATCCGCGCTTTAGTCTCTCTATCGTGGCAGGATTACGCACGAATTTCTCATCTCGCGCCGTAATTGCGGTGGGGAGTCTCAGCTTGAGAGCGATGGCAGTTTCATGAAAGGGTATGAAAAGGAATGGCATAAGAAATACACAATCTATGGATGAAAAGGCTCACCCGTCAAAAAATTAAATTTTTCTTTAAAAATTCCCTGGCCCCTGGTTCGAATCCAGATTCCGGCATAGGCGTTTATAATCCTGCGTTTTTAATGTCCTTTTCGTAACTGTCCAATTATGGCTGTTGAGTTTAGTATTTTAAGTATATTACGAGGAAACACTTATTTCTTTGATTCAGCATTGTAGTAAAAATAAAATTCAAATTAAATTATTCATATTGTTTCAATATATTCTGGGTGTTTTTCCCAATTATATAAAGATCAGAAATACACCAAAGTTATGCATATAGTTAGTTGTGTGTGTGGATGTTCTGCAAAACAATTCAGTTGGTTTAAGCAGTCGCTCGACAAGTAGAAGTTTTTGTGTCGTATCATTGAAGATTTGTAATTCGAACGGAGTTTCCATAATGGTGTTATTGATGGAAATGTTTAATTGGAAATTAGCCCTTGTATACTTGGCCTTAGCTTTCTAAGAGGCCAATGTAACAAAATTTTGTTCCTAAATTTTATGGCATTCTAAATTTAAGCTATATAGAAAAGTGTCTGTCGGAGAATTTATCGGAAGGAAACTGATTTAAACAATCAGCTTTAATAAGGTTTAAATTACAATACGTAGTATTTCTGTAAGTTACAGAGAATAATGGATAGACATTATCTAGTGACATAAATAATATAGTATACAGGGTGGATATTCTGTGAATATATTTTGTAGACTTACTCGACAAATATAAAACTCTTTCATGTAGCGAAAATCACGAACAATTTTAGTTAGTAATTACTAGTAATGTGCAGTAATTCTGTAGCAATTTGTAGTAAGGCCCCCATGTGGATGAAGTCCTCAGCTATCGCCTAAGTTGCCTTTTCAAAAATCCGACCCTTTTCTTGAGTATACTCAATACAGTATATCATTTCTCTCTGAAAGTATTGCATTTCCATGCTCTAGATTTAACCTTTTTCCCCACTATTTCACTTTTACCTTTTTTTACACTTTAATAATCTATCTTCTATATGACGGTGCTGCTATCAATTCTCCTATAATATACAACGTGTCAGTCCTCTTTATGTGTGTATGTTCGCAAAAACCAATTTATAACGCCGCATTTCTGAGAAGAAATATTCACAATAAAACGAATGAAGGGGTAGATATGATGAAAGATAAGAGGTTCCTAGATGGTGAGAATGACGGAGAAATGGGCAGGAATAAGAGATGAGTAAAAATAAGATTTGAAATGCGTAATAAGCAGAGATGGTTATAGGAGATAAATGTGATAGGGAAGAGGTGAGGGCGGAGATGCCGTCTGGGAGAGAATGAAAAAACTCGGAAAAGGTGTAGATAAATTGATAATAGCTTCGATTGGTCGGAGAATGGCGCTCACGCGTCGTCCTATCGCAGCCAGGTATTTCCTCCTATCTGAGACGTGAAAAGGAGATCGCGAAGAGATCGAGATATCTTTTAATTTTTCCCTATTAATCCCCTAACAAATGACGCTGTATGACCTTTTGCAATAAGAAGTTAATGGGAAAAATTCTTGGCATCGATCGAGGCTCGGTTTTATTTTTCACCGCCGGTTCGAGTGCAGCGCTCGCAATAAGTTGTACATCCATTTGCTGACGGAAAACATACATTCCGTTTTTCATACTAACATAGCAATGACGCTAAACATAGATGGTTGCAAAAATTGATGCAGGATTCCGTTAGAATTATTGAAGATACGGTAAACAATGGAAGCCAAATAAACCGATTTATTTATTTTCTTGGTTAAACTAACTAACGAAGTTGATCAACAATTATCGTTCACGGCTTCGGTATGAGAATTCACGATAAAAATATACCTAAAATAACAGAGGTTGAGTGCATTTTTTTGGCGATTGATTTCTATATTTTGTTCACTTTTTTCTTTCCATCTCTTACTTCCTTTGGGAACGATAATTAGTATAGACTCAATTATAATTTGTATCAACGGCAGGAGGAGATTCACAAATATACAAGTAGGGAAACTTTTTTAACTCCTCCTTGTTTCCCACGAACTTCCATTTTCAAACAATGAAAAATTAGCGTAGGACATACAGTGCAATAGGTACTGAACAACACGAATATTTATCTCATCGCTTAGAAAGAGTGCAAATCTGAATGCTACAACTTAAAAAGAATGAAATGAATTTATAACATGTAGTATATGATCATTTAATTATATTATTTTGAGGTGTAGTATATTTTCCGTTCTGTTTAATTATATTCTTGTAAGTTACATCAAGCGATTCTAATTGCCGTGTTTTAAAACTGCCCCGAAATGTATTTCAAAAGCATTAGCCGTAAACTGAATCAACCAATTAAAGGTACTATTTCAGAACTTGGCGAATTTACAATTTTCTTATGTTTTATTGCTTGTAACCTGAAATATTAGACTTACAATGTTAAATGTTACAGAAAGTTAAACTGTTGACTCACGAATAATTGATATATATATATATATTCTATCTTGACACTGGATTCTTATTTATTATTCATAAATCNTATATATATATAATTTGACTCTGACTACAATTTCATAATTATATTTGTATTGTATACATTGTGTTACTTTGGGGTATACATTGTGTTGCTTGGTTGATTATGATCTAGGAATTGTGTTTATTTATTGTACGGTTGCCACGGTAAAATAGATTCCATATCGCAGCCTTTTGAGTGATGATAATAATAATAATATATACACTCTCATATATTTGCTGATTTCCTGTCAGTTATTCATTTCCATTTTATTTTGCTATGGAAATTTTAAATTCTGTCACTAATTAATAACAGTAACCGTAGGGCTCTCTTAGATAATTTTAAAATTCTCACGTTGGTTTTATCAATTAATAATATGCTAATTCTGTGGACTACTTTCTTAATTTTCTATACCTAATAAAAGGGTAAAACGTTGCGAGGAATCATGTACTTACATCAAGTAATGACAATGCTAGCAATAGTTCAGACGAAACAAATACGTCTTCGTCGTAACGAGAGTAAAATATGAAAGCAATTCCCAGCTCCCAACAAGCAAACCCAAAAATACTGAAACATGAGTATAAATAGTATCGCAATGCTTTGGCCAATGAAGATTTTACGCTTGCATTCTTTAGTTAAAACAAAATCTGCAATTCCTTCCCAGGTCCAAAAAAGAGCACGCCAAGAAAATCATTAATAGTATATAAGCACAGATGGAAACATTGTTTGTTTCTTTGTCGATTGAATATTTTTCATATTGACGTAAATACGCGAGAACCCACTAAACATTCTTTCGCCAAAATCGTATTCATAATGTAAGTTCAAAAAATATTGAAAACTAATATTCGTAAGCCGAAAAATTCGTTTCTAGTAAGTCTTGGTAAAAGTACAGCTTTGAAAAGCACTCATCACCATATCAGGAATATCATCGCTTCGAATTAACGACTGTCCACCCAACATCATTTTTAGAGGAATTAATTCGGCAAAAACTATGATGAGGTTCGATTATCAGTCGTCAGTTCAGCATCGCTTATGCAAAAAACTGAATGGACTGCCCTAAACTTCACTTACTGCTACAAAGCCAGTTGACAAAAGTCGACCGTCAACTAGTAAAGTCAACTCACTGCGGGCGAGCGGACCGGAGTATTTTATCAGGAGCGAAGTAGATGAAAGGAATGAAAGCCCAAGTATTTATTCAGCATCAAGGCGACTAACTGTCTCCCTCGTATCTCTATATCGACCCCTGGATGGTTTTCGCTCACCTTTTTATAGCGAGTCGAAAGAAATAAAAAAAATGAAGAGGGAAAATAAATAAGGAAACGATTGAAGTGAGACGGAGAGCGGGGAGATGTATATACAAATACCGAAGCAGTAATTAGACTGTAAAATTCCCTCCTTTGAAATCCTATCGTCTATTAGACTATGACGAGGCTCGTCATAGCCTCAGACGATAGCGAAATTGCCCTCCGAGAAAGAAAGGGAAATTTGAAAGAAAGAGAAGAAATATTGGGAGAGCGCGAGGAAGCGAAAGGGAAGAAAGGGCGTGGGAAAGAGGAGAATGATAGGGAGCGAAGAAAAGAGAATTTAATGAGGAAAAGAAGAGGGAGGGAGTTCGCTCTCTGGCGTGCGATTGGAACAATGGGAAAGCCGCCTCAAGGACATGAGATGAGGAGTGGGGTGAGTTAGGAGAGGGAGGAGGGAAAATTAAGTGAAGGAATTTGCGAGAAGGAAGGCTGAGATATTTTTTACGGATCGTTCGGCTAATGGAGACAATGAAACGGATGATGCAGAAAATCGGGAACGTTTCTAAGTAAACAGCGAAAGGCTGTGGTTCGAAAATGAAGATAAGCCTATCATTTAAAAGGTGAATTGGCTGTTTCTTCGCTATATCCACGGGATTGACTTTTGTCGTTGAATCACTTCCTGCCAAGGTTCAAAAGTAACAAATTATTGGTTTTTACATAAGATATTCTCAGGGATTCTCATCAACGACTACAACTCTACATAATTTTCTAAAACTTGTAGGGGGAGATGTTTCATTTGCGATAAATACAGGTATGTTTTTTGTATGAAACAATTGCATATAAAAATAATTAAGAGTAACCAAGAAGATGGAGAAGATATCACATGATATAGTAGTCCAAATTTGCTTGATGGTATATATCAGCAGAAAAGAATTCCCGAACTGAGTCCGAAGATATCGACGTATGGCGACGAATAAACGTTCTCAATATTGATCAATGAAGCCGTGAATATTTTATCACAAAATCTTCAAAATATCCATAACTTGTATTTCACTATAAATGTCTTTTTTCGCAAACGAAAACTGACATGAAAAACTGATTTGACCGTTAGTCGATCCCGGTTAATTCACGAGCCTTTAATCTCACGACCTTTTTCCCTTGGACATTTTCAAGGAACGTGCCTACTAATGTAAAGTTTTTCTTTCTATTAAATGTCTAATAAGGTTTACTGCGCTTTTATTTAAGAGAATTATGTCGAATAGCTTTCAGAATGTTCTAATCACAATCGATAAGGTCTTCAAAGACATTTTCTTCGAATTCCATCGTAAGTTATTTTGAATAAATAAAGAATCGAATAAAAACAATATCACTTTGAATTACAATTGCTAGATTTTTTAGCTTTATGCTCTTAAAACAAAAGTTCCGGAAACAATAGTTCCGGTATAGAGGTATGCTGGGCCTCCGGATAGCCATGTGAGTAACCGGCTCGACTTCGGTGGAAACGGCCATGGGTTCGATTCTCGGTGAAGGCTCTCCTGCGAAGTGACGTCAGCTTTCGAAGCACTTTTAAAATTATTAATACTAGAAGCGTGTCTAAAATCAATTAAATTAAACCAAACACGCAATATATCCAAATGCTCCGGGTATATTATAAAATTTTCGGGTATGAGTATTAAAAATATATATCAAAAATTCATAATTTGGACAAGCTCCTCTCCAATCTTGCCAACTGAATTCATGGCAAAGATGTTAACGCCTTGAATAGAAATAAATTAAGAGATTTTTTATTTCTATGATTCCAATTTACAGACTTGTCTATAATATATGATTAGAAATGTAACAAAAATTAGGAGTCTTTCTATCGGGTTTCTTCTCAGAAACTCTAAGTATAATCAATAAATCCACGTATTTATAGTACCAAAATCATTTGGTATTTTGATTGTTCAGGAAGTATTTCCGGGAGCGTATCCAGGGCTGCAGTCCCAATCTTAGATAGTAAAGACGGTCCACAGATACTGTCTTCAGAAACAAAACATTACCTGTAAATATACGTATACGTTTAAAGCTGCAAATGTAAATAACTTTGCATAAGATTTTTAAAGTCTATAACGTCTACTAGAAACCGACAAAAGTCTTATTAATTCCATACGAACAAAGAGAGAATTAAATAAATATTATTAACGAAACCTGTCCTCATATCCTCCATTTTCAAACTAAACGGTTCCAATGGTCGTCCAGATTGGCTGTCCAGAATGTTACCCTACATTACAATACAAGACTCGGTCTCATAGAGACTGTAGTGAAAGATTAAGACAAAAAGAATTTGTTGCATGTATCAGGGACATTTTTTACTTGTAATCTGATTAAAAAAGAGGAGACAAATTCCTTGCTAAGAACATAATAATTGTTTCCAAGAATTATATTTCTGTGTTTGATATCGCAGAAAAACATTTACCTTGAACAATAACCAGCTCATTCCTTAAGTTTACTACTAATGTTAAATGTGGCCGATACTGCGCTTTGAAGTCCACATCCCTCGGGAGCCTTTCATCAGCACTCAGTTGAAGATGATGCGTTTCAACGAGCCCTTAAAACATAAAGAATAAATTGTACTTTCACAAATTATTCAGTTTAACACAATTTTCAATTTTCAATATAGAAATATGAACTTCTGCTAAATCTGATAATCTATTCAGAGGATTAGGTTACTGAAATTTTACTTTTTAAATGAATGGATGTATAGAAAATATCATCTTATTTCTTGAATTGTTTCCATAACCAAATATATATTAAATTTTTATAAGTAAATTATTTCATATTTTTTTTACATCATGAAACTAAGGTTTGTGCTACTAAATTATATATAGTTATACATTTTTATTAATTGATAAATTAAACCATTTAACTTAACTCAGGCACTCATAAGATTTAGTTTTGAAACTTAAATCAGAGTCAATAACTAATTATTGAACTTCCATTAATATTACGTCTTTTAAAATAAAATTATATGCTATAAAATTATGATGCATGCAAACTATAAGCTAAGGTCATAAAGGTTATTTCTTATATGGAATGGAATCTTATGGAATGAAATAATTGTCTGTACTTCAGTTGGTATTAGTATTTTTTAAAGTGTTTCGACGTACATTTCGTGCACTCATATGAGTGACCTCACAGAAATTCAAACCAGAGACCAAATGCGACCGCTCTACCAACTTGAATACCTGGAGCCCCCCTTTGAATCAAAATTAATCTCTTAACCGTGTTCTAGGCTAATATGCAGATTGTATACATCCCCAAAAATAATACTGTAACTGATTTTCAAGTGGTGTCTCTATGATTTTCGCAAACCGATTACTAACTTTTTAGCATTTTAGAAACAACCAGATACTTTAATCTGCTCAGACTATGCAATTTTAATTCCGCAGCAGCATAAAAAATACTTTCAATTACTGTCTCACATATTGATTGCGTAGCATTTACTTTAATACCATACATGTAATATTCTAGTGGAATACGGATGAGTTATAAATTGTGAGTTCTCTAATTATTTGCATTCATTGTATATTGAAGTTTGACCACCAGTTTTTACATCACATTTACTACAGACCATTAGATTATCTCTTGTTTTATTTAACAGTCGAAATATAAAGTTAATACCGCAGACATTAGTCATATGAAAACGGTTGCATCATACTGAATTTCGTATTTATTTTCTTTTCTATTTTTACCAGTGACTTAATCATAAATCGACAGTTCTACGTAATTGCACCGAGCGAATAAATTCATTTGCATCATATTTTATAAATGTTATTGATATTTTTTCTTTTCATATTTATCAGAATTTTACGATAATCAGAAGCCAGTCAACATTATTACATATATTATTTCTCACAAAAAACTGAATTCAAATATGTTTAAATGTCCTGTTCATTCGAAGTCACCGGGATGTAATTTCAACCTTTCTCTTTGTGTATAGCGTAAATTTTTATCTGATACGAATAATTCTATTCAGTAGAGATCAGTTAATTTCTTTAATTTTCCTATTTAGAAACCTTTCACTGGGTGGCAAACACTTAGAGTGATGTTACGAGGTTACGTGTACTCGATTTTGAAAAATTTATTTCATTCGATTTCCATTTTTCATAAAATCAATGGATTTTTATATTTCACATGAAATTCAGTTTTGGATGGCTAACTATTGCTTAATATGTTGCGCTTATTGGAAAGAAATTTCCGTGGGCATAGTATAAATCGTTCTCCGTAAGATGTGTTCACTGTTTGGGATATATTTTTTGTATTGATTTAACCGCATTATTTATTTATTTTTATTTATTATACATTACCGTCGCTGTTAGACGCTGAGTCAGGTGGGGACGCTATTTTACACTAATTTCACAAACTCATACAATAGACAATAATTAGCACAAACAATCTTAGTGTCTTACATACGTATCTACCAACAATTTGTTATACACAACATCTTTGCCTATCATTATTTACAAACTACTCTATTATTATATTTACAATTTAAAAAGCTATGAATTATACAATTAATTAGAAATCTCGTAATTAACCAATGAGTACACACACACTGTATTTTATAGTTAAAGTTTAATATTTTGTTATGATATATTAACTTTAAAATACATACAGTACTTAAACTTAAGAACTATCCTTGGACAGCAATAGCCCTTGTCACTATTAATCATATAAGAACTTTCAGAGTTCATCTTTTAAAATAAAATTTAAACTAATGATTGCATAATGTTTTATATCTATTGATTATACGTATACGAAAAATTCAGAATGAGCACTATGGACTTATATAATAATTAATAAATTCACCGATGGACACGCGAAAGTCAATAACAAATAATTTCTTAAATCCTAAATCTTTAGTCTTCCTAATAGTTACAAGTCAAAACGTAACAGTAATTACAATTCACAATGATATTTCGAATTACAGAAGTAATTCGTTACGGGATCACATTTTTTAGCCGAAATCTTTGTTAACCGAAATGTGTTTTTCCGTAGGTTTCTATGGAAAATCATTTAATTCGTTCTAGCCCACTATTTAAATATAAGTTTTGTAAAATAGTAATAATGAACCCAAGGGTAAAGGAAAATGGAAAGTATTCCTAAGGACATTATCTTTACACTATAGTATGGGAAATATGTAAACAATGTTTTAACTATTCTTCTTCTACATTTTCAAAGTTTATCCAAAGTAAGTCTCTTCTTCTGTGGCATCCGTTTTCAAATCCGAAGCGGCTTATATTAATTTGATTATGTTAATGCATATTTAACCTCTCGCTGTTTTGAACGTAAACAACCCATTTGGTAGCTGGGTGTCTCCTATTTGATGTGGTCAGCTCATTTATTTGCTAAATATAAAGACGGAAGAGATAAGGTACTGCAATGGCCCAGCCTTTCATGTTTGCTGTATTTTGATCAGCGGGAGCATTAACTAAAACATTAGTTAGCCGAATCCATATTCCTTAATCGAGGCGGAAAATAAGCGACAAAAAATCATCGTAAGACGAAAAACTCGTTAGCAGGGTCACTCGTTTGCTGAGGTATCGCATTATACCATTAGCAAAGTATTCATGATGATAGCAAAAACAAATATATGAATGTTTGTGAATTGCTGACTGTTTTTAAAAATTTCTGTTTGTCACAGCGAATATAATTTCGAAATGTTACTAGTACTAATCACTTTTAAGTAATAAACGAAAGTTAATTCATAAAAATTATTTAGTATTTTAAAGATAAACATTTCATCAATTCTATTTTGCGTTATTCTTCGATCAAAAACGAAATGAATGGCATTGAAATATGTTTAAAATGAAGGCTATAGAACACTGGCATTCAAAAGGACCGCCAAATCGTGAGGCATTGACACGCATAAGCATCATAATTCACTAATGATAACCTCCGACCTTGATTTTGAAAGCCCTCGCCGTCGATCAGTTTATTTGTTTCAAGGAAAATTCCTTCGGTAAGCGTCAATCGACAGGTAAATATTGGAACGGGAAATTGTTCGGCTGCACTCGGCGGTCATTCATTGACGTCTGAATCAAAGATCGAATGTTATAATGCAGAGCAGGACACGTATCTTCACTTCCCGTGATTGACTTCAAACGGTGTTGTGATCCGCGGATCATTCCGGCTAAAAATGTGTCACCTTCCTTGGTAAGCGCTTCTCTCTAACTCCGGATCCTCGCTGCTCGCGGGATCAACGGCAGGTAATCCGGCAAATCGGCGTGCTCTTCAAACAGATTTCGATTCCATGTAACAACCTTCGATCAGCGTTTAGGACTCGCTTTTTTCGCGATCTAATTGAAGCCGTAAACATTTCTGAGGTGTCAAAAAAAACGGTTTGAGCGTCCCTTTTTTTCTCTTATCGACGTGATGAGAATGCAATTTGCTATGTGACAATCGACAAAATGCACACGCCCCGCAATTTCATATTCCTGACGTATGCAGACATAGATTTTTTTAAATAAATTTTTATATTTTGCGTGCAGCTTATTTGAAATTTATAATGATATTTTCGAATTGAACATTTTCCGCTTAAATTTGTACAAACGATAAGCTGAAGATAAATTGCATATGAAGCACCTTGTACCAACGCCACAAAGTAACTTTTCGTAATCACTCGAATGTATAATTTAATGTATTTCAGGAAAAAACCGTATCCGTGACATTGATAACTCTTTCAGTAACCAAAGCTTTCGTCAGAATGCTGATGACACTTTTAATTAAATAATTTAGAAAATATATTGTGAATATTGCTAAAATAATCCTCGAACTAAATGTTACATTAATGCATGTATCACCACTGCAAGTTTAATTCAATCGAAATGTAAATAGAACCCTAAGGAAGTTGTAAATAAAAAAATAGCTAACATTATCGTAAAAAACTTCATATGCATCAATATTCAACACGGTCCTTTCCTTTACTCACCAGAAAACTCTATATAGGGTCAGATAAGACTATACTTAAGATATAACGACTGCAGTATTATGTATGTATTTCGACTTCATTTAAGTTCGAGCCACAAAAAATCTTCTAGCGACTTCTAATCACTTCCTGTGCCTTTTTTATCGATAATTTCATAAAATTTCTATGCTATTGGTCAAATCAATTGACGTTTATTCCTTTAGGCCGTGCTATTCTTCACATGAGATGTATCGGCAAAAGAGTGCAAGGCCCGAGCAGAATTACAAAACGAGCTCTCCCGTGAGAGAGATGCCCAATATGGCCACCGAAACCTAGTAAATATGGAAAACCATGTATAATTAAAACAAAAAATTTATAATCACATTTACAAGTCCTTAGGAATTGTATTAAACAGATTTTACGTATTTCTGCTCATTAACAGATGCTTCATATTTAAAATTAGCCATTTTTGGAAATGTTTTTATCATCAACGATATATACGATTTTTGTAATGTCTGGAATGGAAATTATTTCGAAAAGTACCAGCTTATTACTTATTAGCTTTATGGCTTGATACTCTTTTAGGGACTTTTAATATATTTGCCGTATTTCAGAATATTACTCATGTCAAATATATAAAACATTTACTGAAATGCCAAAACCGTGGTCTTAATATTGCGTAATGTTTTACCATCTACTTTTAATATGATGCTATTTTATCGTACGCCAAAAGTGGTTAACACGCTTCAATTTCCTTTCACAGATCAGCTGATCCATTGGGACCATCCTGAGCCGTAGCATCCGTCTCGTCTCACATCCCGTAAGTACGATTAACTTCTTATTTCCTTACGTATATTTTTCAAGTTCTTCCGAGAATAAATGAAAAATCAGGCGTTTAGTCTTGTGAATGTATATTGCAATGAGTTGCATCAGTTTGTATGCCAAAATTATCCTCGCTATATCAACAACAAACATATTGCATATCCACTTCAGATTATTCAAAACATTTAAACAACCTCTTCCATGTTTAGGATGACTTATCGTTTGGCTGTTTAAAGTTGTCTTTGCCGTTAACAGTCTTATTTAAACGAAAAAGATTTTTAACCGGATACCTGAGACCTTGTCTTCTTAAGAGCGAAATGGCAATTCGTTGTTGTCATCCGTGAAAAAGGCTAAATTTGCTGGAAAAACACAACAGGGCGTAGTTCAAAAATGTTATTAATAATTATTGCACATATCTCGAAATTTTTGATAGCCACATTTCATTGGCAAGCATATTTTATTTCATTAAAATTGCAACCACGTTCTTAAGTTGAAAATTTCCTGAAAACTTTTAATGTGCGCCATTCCGTACCGAAGACGGAAAGTCTGTCCTCGACCTTGATTGCCGATATCACGTATTCGAATGCCGAGGTCAGCTTTTGTGAAAGTAAGCTATAATCAAATGCCAGCCGAGAACCAACATACAATCAAGTTTCTTGTTCCCCTCCGACGTATCTCAAGAAAAAGTAACAGCGCCTGCCTACGCTTATCGGTATCTATATCTGCATACTCTATGAACGGGCAACGCTATGACTCCATCGCCCTCTATGAGGCCAAATTCCTGTCTTCGCAGTGTTTTCTTCGAACGTTTGAATTGTTTACGCGACAGATGGGCGATACAAATTGGGCAATATTTAAAAACAGGGATGAAGTATCTCGAACGCAGACCCCGATCAACGGTATTATCTTTTTCCTCGCGATCGCTTGGCCAAGATGCTTTCTCTAGCCATTAGGCAGCGATTGCATCTTTTAGCACGTATTCACCTTTCGCGAGCGGCAAAGAAAGGAAGATGACTTGCTGATTGCGTGTACCGACGCCGGCCGCTTGACGCTGCCCCGAGGTGAGAGCGTCACTGCCGGAGAATTAAGAGTGCGCTCGCCGAGGGCCTTGAGTTCAAAACCCGATGCGGACAGAGAGTCCCACATGGTGACCGGTTGACTCGGAAAGCTGCGCTTAGGAGAAGCGGATAGGTTGCAGTCAGCATGTTTGAGCTAATGCGTTATCTTATTCCTATGAATGCATAGGAAGGTAGAAAGTCATGCTTAGGCTGTTGGTAAGGTGTGAATATAGTCAATTTACTAAAGTGGTACTTGGTGGAAAGTCTTTTTGTACAATTAATATATCTGTAGCTTTCAATATTTTTTTTGTTCGTGAATAGTTCCGCTAACATGCGATATGTGAATAAGCGTAAGGACGCCATTTTCTTCTTATCTCTCTATTATTCTTATGTTTATTAGGAAAGAAATATTAGAAAAGTTAATCGTCCACATAAGACCGTATATAAGACTGTCTTTTACGCAGTGATTACTCGTTCGCGATATATTTCGATTTAATGAGTTTCGTTCGAGAGTACTTTTTTGCGTACTGACTCTCTTGATGTAGCTTCCATTCTATATCCCATTCTGATTTTAGTATAACGTTCTTGTTACATACATTAAATACTTCTCCTAAGCCTAAATAGTACTACCTTCAGATTACCTTTCCTCTACAATCTTTCCTTTACTACCGAGTAGATTTTGATCGATCAATGCATCGACTCATACCATACTGGTTCTCTCAGAAAGATCGTCCTTATTCAACAGTCGCTTCTAATTTCAATTTATAGTTACGAATAGTATATATACTTACCTACATGGTATATAATGTGTATTACAAACATTGATTGTTTGAATTGCATCCCTATCCCAACATTTCGTTTTTATATATTTTCATTAAAAACTTCATTTAACCGAAATTATGCTAGATGGTCATGATTTAGTCGTCTAAAGAATGCAGTCAATTTTACTTCGTGCCTTTAATGCTTTCACTTCACTCTCGGCTAATAGATCGCTTACATAAAATCTGATTTCAACAGCACGGCAAAATCTTCAGTGATGATTCATAAAGCTTTCCAAGTCCTTCTAATAACCTTTCACTCCAAGTTGATGATTGGCTGTTAAATTGCCTTTCTTTCTTTGGAAATGCCTATTGGTCCGTATATCTAAAATTTTAGGCTAATCTGTCTTATTTATCTTGGCTACATTATTTTCTGTTCAATAGCAAAGACGATTGGTATTTAGAATATTGGAAATACATCTATTATAACTATTCCACCTGCATAGCCCCTACTAGAATTAATTTCAATAAGAATAATTTTAAGTTGACATCGGAAAATTGTTTTCATTTATCAAAGCTTTTTTAAATGAATACCAGAAATTGAAAACCCAGATTTATTGCCTGATTGAATTCATTGATTGAATTGAACTTCATAGCCATTCTTATTATTCGCTAGAGAAAAATTAATTATCTTTCTTGGCTTAATATTCCTTTAGCAATTTTAAATAGTACAATCTGTCATCGTAAATGTTAGTAGAAGTGCCTTCGCAATCCAAAACAATCATAATCTGAGAAAATTACATTGAAGGCAGACTCCCAGAGATCATGATTCATCGAGAATATTTCATAAGAAGCATGTTTATTCTAGATTATAATCTATCTCGCATATAAATGGACGAGGACAAAAAACATCGTTAGCGAATAAAAAGTACTCGTATTTCACACGTTTTAGAAAGGTTCTTCCCCTAATTGCTCGTTACAGATATCTTGAGATAATGCTAATGAATATCATGATTTCGTCCAGTTGATAATTATCGATAAACAGCACACAATTTCCTTGAAATCCGAACGAGTAGGGCAGATTTGTTCCTTTGTCGTTACTCACGACCCTAAATGACCGTATTTTAGAAATGGAGGCATTCAAACGATCATTCGTCAGCAAATACAAAATGTTAATATCAAATTATCGCTTTAGGGATGGAAAAGGCGGTTAGAAAGTCAAGACATCTTAAAATAGTTCGCGAACAATGAAATATTAATCTACATTGTATTCTTCCTTTCTACGCTTTCGTCCAACTTGCAAGATACCAAGAACAATTGAAGGACATCCGGTTGACTTCAAACTTCCGGGAATCTAGTATTTATATCTTCGGCGTCGTCGCTAATGGCTTTACAGTATGTGGCGTCAGTACAACGGAGCCATTCACAAATCGGCTCCACCCTTCATATGCATATGCATGCTCTTGAAGATGATCTCTAAAACCCTTATATGAGAAATCTATGAAAATAGCTTCCGCTTACTTTGCGGTCATTTCACCGTTTTTCTCGATCTTTAATTGCAGTTTAATTTTCTCAAGCTGTCAAGTCATATCTTCCTCGGAATCCCGTGTCATTTACGAACAGATATCTTAATTGAAACTCTTGGTTTGAAGCCAATTGCACATTTATGTGAGTTTTCTAAAATAAGTAGGTCTCTGGATGGAGAATATATTGTATTCAAGAATGAAAACGTTAGTACGGTGTATGTGGAGACAGAATTATATCACTCGTGTTCAAGCAAAAGCGTTGTTGATTTGTTTTATTTACTGTCCGTGTATTTTCTCTATGACTTACATTGTTGTGATAATTGCCGTTTTCTATTAGGCATAGCGGAACTAAGTAAACACATAACTCGCGATTTTGCTACTGCAATAACCAATGATTTTTTTGTAACCGTGTATAATTTTTCTTTTCGCCAATTTTTGCCTAACACGAAGTATTCAGAGATGATAAGTTTCTTCCTATTCATAACTGATTCTTAGTAAACTTTTATGAATATCAGGTTATAGGGCTACTTCTACCGCCTAAGCGGTAATTTAAATCATTTGTATAAACATAAATTGAAAACTACGTTGAAAACAGATTTAAATGTAAAAGACCGGGATGATTCTTATGCTTTTTAAAATACGTGACTTGTATTTCAAATATTTTCGGAATTAAAATAAATTTTCTCTTCTTGGTAGAGGGGAGAACTGCTATTAGGAGTTGTTTATATTTCATATACGTAATGCACATTACGTTTTGGAAATGTTAATAGCGACGGACTAACGTGTGAATATGCTGTGAATTTTAGAATAATTATAATGCTGTTCCTAGTCTTCTTGCAATTTTTTAATCAGGATCCGGACGAGGTAGCTGCTTTACGCCGGATCTGAATGTCTTTTTTGTATAGAAACTGTGTATATTCAGCGTGTTATTAAGGATATTTCTAAACAAAAACCATAATTTATGAGTTGTGAAACGGCGACAATGAACTATGGATAAATGTATTGCCAAAATGCAGTTTTACGCAAACAATGGGGTAGGTAACATAAACCGTCCTTGTGATTATAGATCTTTATACTTTTAAGTAGTTTATAATGATTTTGAAGACAAAAATTCCCAAAAACTCATTGATTTCAAAGTATAGTGTCGTAATTATAACTGCACAAAATATGTAATCGAAAATAAATGTGATGCTTTGTACGCATTCGGATGTAACGGAACAATTACATTGCTTTCTAAGTAAAGTAGCAGAAAATTTTCCATGGTATCACAATAAGAATGTTATCTAAAGATTTTCCGGGTACAATTCCGGGTAAGAATTCCGGGTACACAATAATGTTTTGAAAGTGATTCAACTGCTTTGCATAAAATCTTAATATTTTACGCGAAAGCAGATGTGGTGAACCTGAGGCGCTCAGGCCTCATGCGGGATTTTTGGGCAATCAATGCAGCGTTTTAGTCCCTTCTTATAAGAATAATGCCCGGATTTAAATAATTTTGCTGATTTAAATGGTATTGCTAACGTCGCAAAGTAAAAATATAGTGGAAATGTTTCTCTGTTCGTTCACTCAGCGAAAGAATTCCTTTCAATTTCAGTGACCAACTATAACGGATTTACAACACGAAACTGGGGAACGTCCTGATGGTTGCACATGCGGCCTTACTTGGGCGACACAATGTTGAGTGCAACCTACCGATAGGAAAAGGTTTCCAACCCCTGGGCTAGTGCATAGTCAATACCCAATTAGTACGCTCTCAACGACTATTTATAAAATATTTCTTTTGAAAATAAGGTTGTTAGAAATTCAAATGAATAAGAGAGAACGAAACGTTTGCACGATTTTAAGAGGATTGCTACTACACAAACGTTACATTATTCAAATAAGGTACCTATCGGCGGAAACCTTATTTTGATCAATGCAAAAAGGACGAACTGGTTGCCTAAATGTCTAAGGAGACAGCAAAGAAAAAGGAATGATGTATGTACCAACCATATGTGAGGAATCGATAAAAATATCTAGAATCTAGAAACCTCTGGACAGGTTATCTCCCTCAATCGCAAATCGGCATGACAGTCAGAGAGAGAAAAAAACAAGGCTCATTATTGTGTGCGATCACGCATTAAATAATGAATGAGTAATTTTTGAGCGGGGCTATTCATTCCCTTTTCATTTGAAATATTAAAATTCATGAATAATATAAAATTGCTGGTGCCCTTTCGAAAGAGCAGAGGAAAAATCTCTATAAAATGCAATGTGTAGGTAATTATACCAATAAATCATCAGATCTTACCTCTTGCACAAAAATGCTGCGCCTCATGATATCTTGTATTCATTCGCAAGTTATATGCGATGAAAATAATACACAGCCATACTCTCCTTTCTATCTAAATATTTGCCAGAAAAATTTCCAATTATTATTATTGCTCCATTTCGCATAGTAAAACAAGCTATAATTTTACTGATTGATTTATAAAGCTAATAAAAAACTGATAAATCCTTTATCAGAGCTTATGCATATAAATGTACTCTGTTCATAGTCAATCAAGAAATGTCGAAAATTATGAAATAAAATGAACACATTCACATAAAACAATACGCAATTGTATGGTATTCAGATATACTCAGAGTAATACGGAATCCACTTAAAAATAAAAGTAACAGTTTTCAAGAGTTAAAATATATGTATAAATACTTAAATCCTGAGGGATTGCGTGGACAAATAGTAAGCTGCTTCTTATAAGGTATTATCTGTTAGTATTGCGAGGGATTAGTATATTTCTAACTAGAGTTATTTATAAGAATCCATAATGTTAAGAAAAGGAAATATTACTCCTAGCAATCGTAATTAGTTTGATGATAACTCAATTAAAGACACATAGATAACCTAATCGAATTAGTTGCCTTGTCGTTTAGGTGCACACTATTTTGTTTGGGTAATAGATTGTGTAACATAGTGATATTAAGACATCATAATCGATTTTTATCCTTATAAACAAATACTAAATATTAACACCCTTACATTTATATAAAGCAGTGCCCTACCAAACATAATTACCATCGTTTCGTTTCAGAGTTACCACGCTAACCAAATACCACTGAGGTACGTAGTTTCTATTACTGACAAATAATTTCTGTGTTTTATTTTCATTAGAAGATCTATGATTAGAAATTACCATTGGTCATCACTAAAGATACTGATTACCATAATTTTATATGAAACTGACTCTACGAAAAATACGAGTAGTATATTTTCAACGCCTTTATCTTTACGAAGGGTTTGAGTTATCAGGGTTGTATTGCTGTTAAAAAAGTCTTCGAACAAACGAAATTTGACGGTTATGAGGTTCTGCTATTCTCATAAAATAGAATATGAAGCTAATTTTCCTTAATATTCTACAGCTTTCAAATATTAAGATGGCTGCAGAGTATTTTTGGGATAATTATACTTTAATTACAAAAGTAGTATGTAATCTAAATTCGTTATTGCTGATTAAGGAGCAATTTATTCATCTCAGAAGGAATTTACGCCCGTACATGTCCAAATGTAGCGTAGACATTTCTTGCGATGAAAATTCATTAATTGGTACATACACGCAGTAACTGTAGCACAGGACTAAAAATAACGAAAAATACTGCGATATTTAATGATACCTACGTCTTCATTTCCTGTGGTCTAGCTTCGTGTTCATTTCTCAACATTTCAATAAACATATCCAATTTATTAGGATACCCACACTCAAATACATTCAGAAATCGTCAGTCTAGAAGAAAATGATAGAAGAAAATTGATATATGAAGAATTTTAGAATTGATGTATGAAAATATAGAAGAAAATTGATGTATGAAGAATGCATAAAAATGATGCAAAACCAGAAATATTTCCTGTGGATTTATACTCTTACTTCTCGTTTTGATAATTAGTTGCGTTTGCTATCTCCACTTATATCTTATCTTATCTTATATCGGCCACACAAAGACGTTACGTTTTAGTTTGAATTAAAAACGATTGAATTGAAATATATCCTTCATATTCTTTTTTTTTTTCGCCTTAAAACTCACCTTTATTATTCGGTAAGATAAATAGGTCAATTAGGCTTACTACTGAATACCTACTCCAAATGAACCCTCCCACAAAGCTATTATAGAAACTCGCAAAGCAAGAAGATTTATTTTTACATGTCATCATTCATAGTACTTACATTGTTTTCATATACCCAGCCCAATGATATTTTAATTCCGTCAAATATTCCTCAATGCGAAGACGTTATGTGAGAAAATAGAACTTTTTAACACTTACTGCGGCATTAATGGGAGTATACATAATAAAACTTATTCTATGCTCAGCTATTTCGAAAAAGAATCTTTACGAACTCCAGTATGCGAATTGTACAGAGAAAACAAGACCCATTTCTTTATTTTATATTTCCAATATTTCCATGGTGTTTGCAGTAAAGAATTTCCTTTTCGCACATTTTTCGATGAAGGTCATCCAATGACATTCCCATGAAAAAAGTACATCAGTTAACATCTTATTTACTTCAACATATGAATAGTTAAATGCAATATCAGTTGAACTTCTGGGTAAAATAGGAAAACAATTACTAAATGATAACAGACATTGAACTGTATCATAATAACTATGTAGGAATATTTTGAGAACTTCGCGAAATGGACCAGACCAGCCAAGACTGTAACACAAAATAAGAAATGATTAGTTCTTGAAGGTTGCATGTGCTAACAGAATTCAATTACATATTTGGGTAAATGTTATGCATAACTTAATCAATATTTAAAAACTTTTAACTTTTTTAAAAGTCCCTTGTATTTTACATAGTTGGAATTTTCCATATAATTTATTTTGTTTGTTGTCTTTTAAATAGTTTTTGCCGCATCACTTTCATATATGTAATTAACAGAATAATACTATTGAATTGATTTCTATTGATGATCATAACGAGAAATTAACTTCCTTCGGAATAACAGGTGTGAAAAATAGCTTCCATAGAATGCATGGAACGAATGTCTCCTCCGGCATGTCTTTGCAGAAAGGCGTTACAGATACTTTTGTAATAACTATATTGAGTTTCCAACTTTATTAGTCTATAAAAATGTCAAGAACTTCACCCCGGCAAATCTTTATCCTTCACGGTTTTCTTATCTGCTTGATTTTTTCCAATCAATGAAAATAACTTTTAGTACAGGGAAATAAGGATTTTGGTATCACAATCAGAGATATTAAGATTCATGAAGTAATACTAGTTTAACTGTATAGTTACTTGTGGATTACTTCACCTCATAACAAAGCATTGCGCAACACATGTTTGGTATACCTAAAGGAATAATCGAAAGGTAATCACATGGAACAAGATAAATGTACGAAAGGTTGCAATAAAATTGCTCAAAATAATATCAAATTGTTAAGTCATCCCTCCGAGAAAAAAAAATATAATGAATTCAAATGTAATTTGTGGCCATTATCAGCAATGCATGTATGTCTTCAATTACTGAAAATTCTTTCCCCGCTCAACTCTCATTTACTATGGAATAATGAAAATTTAGAAAGGGCAAGCTCAACTAAACTAGATTTGCAGGATCTACCCCAAGCAATACCACTAATGGTCGACTAACCCAAGGACAACTCGATAGCTCTACCAGTGTATCTAAAAAAGGTAATTGACACATCGGAATTTTTAATCTTCTTTCCTGAAAAATCCACCGTATTTATTTGATTCTCATTTCCTCGAATCCAGTGAGTTAAATTTAAAACAATTTACTTTTGTTTTCTTAACAAATTGGGCGGTTAAATGCTCAAAACGCAAACTCTCGCAAAAAATCGATTAAAATGTCACATCTGTTTTTCACCTGTATCATTCTCACAATATATCGAATCTATTATAGTAATTAACTTTTTATTTGAATTACTAGAATTATTTCAACTCAGAATTATCTCGTTGTTTTTCTATTCCCCACAGCCGAAAACCTACGTATGTGAAAGGCGTGACGTTTGCTTCAGAGCATTCGCATCTCGTAAGATAGCGTACGATAGTTAATTATACGATATCTTTTCCCCATTTCAGTTTCATCTCAAACAGACCTCTCCTTCTAAATGATCACCCTCCCGATATCAAAGAAAGGTATGCTTAACGACGGAAAACTCGGTTCATTAAGAAGGAGAACACTGCATAAACCGAGAAATACAACCAGACGCGATTCCATAAAACATTTCTAAGCTAGTCAGGTCTGCCATATCAGTTCATTATAGAGAGTCATACTCGGAAAAACACCTCAGGTCAGCATTAAGTGCCAGCAGCGTTATCAATCAGAGCCTCGCCTCAACTTGCCAAGTTTCTTATTTACAACTATCTTCGCCAACGATAAAGGAAACTAGCTGTCCTGTTGGGTGCACACGTGATAATGCTGGCGGCCAAGCTAAGAAACCGCCCATTGCATCCGAAACGTAACGGGTTCTATTTAGCACTAGAAACTGCAAGAGAACGAGAAAAACAAACTCCGAGTTGACAGAGGGCGTGGAAAGAAAGTGGGTGTCGAGTTTACTTATCAGAAGCAGCTAACATTATGACATTTCTAAATCCTCATAACTTTACTCCCATTCCTCTCAGCAGTAGCCATGTACAGAGTCCAGGAGCAATTAACCGAATGTAGAAGTCGCCGTCTGTACTATCAGATGGGAAACACCCTCGACGCGAGCCGTCTTTTACGATATGAAGAACCTGAATGGCTAAGAAGTTCTAAGAAAACAGATGCAACTGGGTTTGCAAAGGATTGTCTGCATAGATTAGATGATACCGATTTTTTATAACTTTAGCAGGAAGAGTATTTGTATAGATAATTATCTATATAAAACCACGTTGGGGATTCAATTTTGATATAGAACACCCGAAATCGATGGCCTTTTCTGCATAAAAAAATACTGTTATAATAGTATAAATACTTAGTGATATATGAGATGTCAGATAAATTATTCCTTGAAGTATCTGCTTTGCTGTACTGAATAATGCCTCAACCTTGTATTATTATATTTTTATTGCCGTCAATAAAATTATAAAAGGCTAATTTTATCATGAGATATGATTCGTCATTGAAAAAAGAAGTGTTAAATATAATTCCGACCTCGAAGGCAGCAGTATTCTAACTCCAAGGTCCCTGGTTCGAGTCCCGGCTAACGAGATTTTTCCGGGCTATGGCATCGTCGATTGTGTCTCTGATCGTCAAAATTACTACGGACGTAATTGAGGGTTCCTCCTTCCCTTAAATAATAGTAATAGGATTACATAAAATAAGGAAGGGGAAACAGAGGCACAAACTTTACGGGTGCGCAAAATGGAAGTTATAATTGATCGGAATCAAACGCCCGATAATTTTCTCGCCTTGGGTAAATACGCAAATGTGAACTTAATTATTTAATTTAAAACATTTTGTATTTAATGTTAATAGTAAATTCTTTATTTGACATAAAAGAAGAGAAAAGAATTGGTTGCGATTTGTCGTGTATAAATATTACGAAAACAGACTAGACTTAAAACGAAGTCTAAACACTACCAATCGTAGGTAGCAAATGTAAACGGAGAGAAATCACAGATTTACTACAGAAATAATTCTGAGAAATTAAGTTTTTCATTTGAACACCCTTTTGAAACTTCAGCCTAATGTTATATTGTCATCTCTGGGAGCCAGTGGGTAGTTCGCCCAGGGCGGCAAAGGATCATCTGCCTAGGGTGACAGAAGTCTCACAACGACTCTGCCATAGATAAGAAGATAGTGGATAAGCTAGAAGAAAATCCTAAACCACAGACGGGCAATCTGCAGCCTGTACATTTCTTACTGAAAGAATTGCACGCTAAATAATTCTGTTTCTAATCTCATTCATTAATTTGCGTAAAAATAAAGATGGAAATATTTTTCCTAGCCCTACCTCACCATTAAACTCATCTTCCTTCATACATGCTCGATGTAAAAGTATTTGAATTTGGGCAATGCGTCGCAACATTGCGGCCTGATGATTCTTGAGAGGCTTAATGGTTTCTTCTCAGTCTGAATGGAAAACACGACTGATCTGACGAAAGCAAATTCCCGAAATCAGTTCTAAAATTCACTTTTACCTAATTGTAAATTATTTAACTTGTTAAGTGTGCGTTGTAAGTTCTATAGTAGGAAACCCATCAGTAATAACGAATTCTATTGAGAAGTTTGAAAGAAAAAATACACAGAAGCGAAACTTCAACTATTCTAAAAGTATGAGTTGGTTATCCACTACGATATTACTATTCCTTCATAGCTCATCAGTTTACTGTAGAATAGTTTATCGCTAAAACCAACGGCATTATCTTGAGATGTCTAGCCAACTATTATTAGAAACCGATTCAAGAATTTTGAAAAACTGTAAAGAAAAAGCCCCGTTACCTTACAAAGAAATTCTTTATTTACTATGGAGATAAGTAATTGAAGTTACCGATTCTTTTTTCAACTAATTCTTTAGAAATTGAAGCATCGAATTTTACATTATCTGTAAGGAAACAGTTCGTATGTAAAGCGCAGTGAATAGGTTCTCCTCAGGTTAATGAAATAAGAAACAAAATCCAATCCATCGAGAGCAACTCGTTGGCTCTCGTTATTTATAGGGAGTGTTTTAAATTTCCGGACAGCCTGCAACTCGAGGATACCTTTTAATTGACAACTGCAAGATATCGGAAGAAACGTATCCATTACGTTCACACGTCATCGCGAGATATCTCGCTGGCAGACGTTGCGGATGGATTCCTCCGAATGCTTTGTCAGGAACGAAACAAAGAGAAGAAAAGTGTTGAGTAACTCGGAACGGCGACGCAGAATCCACACAAAATCGTTGAGTCGAAAAAGCTGGAGCGATGCCAGATGCATCGCTTTGTCGTTCACTTTTTATTTTTTTCGGCGTCGCTTAATTTTTTAGCCTCATTAAGCGGATATTGACGAAATACCCGAGAGGAATCCTATCATACCGCAATATAACGCTAGCGGCAGAGAAAAATTGCGCCAATGCTCTGGCTTCTTTAGAAATTGCATCGCTAGTACTGCTAATAACATAAGACAGGTTCGTTACCGAATTTTCCCACAGCCGTGTTTTTATTAGTTAATAGCGGCGATATATCGATGCATCGTCCGATTTCGATACCTTGAAGAGCGGAGCAGCGATACGCGATACAAAATGGCGGAGGGGAGTCGCGGCTGTAGTGCTTTCCGGGAGGGACAATGGTCGTGATGGGAGTGCCTGGGCAGGGTTCCCTAACCCCTGGTCGAACACCCTTGTGGCCCTCCTCCTCCTTGATGTGGCAGGATTTCGAAGGCGTACAATGCAAAGGAAACGTTTTTCATTGGTCAAGGGGACGAACTGCCCACGGTAGCCAAGCAGTGGCACTATTATTATATGGGACGGGTATTAGGGCCAGGTGGAATCCCTCCATCATGGAGCCACGGTTCAACTGTGAAATACCCTTACACTTTCACCAGTCCAGTCCACATTTAAGGAGTGATTTAAGATTCACAAGAAGGATATGCTTTTGTTACTTTTATCAATATGCTCTAATTGTGTTAATGCTGAAAGTTATAGTCCTTTAGATAACTAGGCAAAGATTGAAAGGAATAATAATTTAAGAAAAGATTAAAGGAATAGGATATTGATATTTACGATGGTATCCTAACGAGCTAAAGTATTCGCGTATTTGTAACATGCTGCGTTAACTGCAAGGAGATAAAATGAATTACATTAAGGAATAGAATAGAACTTCCGTTCATTCTCGGATAAATGATGGTAATATATTTTAACGGATTAGTCCACATCCAGTTTCTATGAATATTGGTATTGATATTGCTCACTGCATGTACGGAATCCTTTGCCTAATTGGGGAGTTCAAAATGATAAATATATATTGAGGATTAATTAAAAATGAATAATATAAATAATTAATGGGAGAGTTTCGGTTAAAATAGGTTCGGAAAGCAAGTGAACCTCCGTTTAGCGATGAGTCGATTTTCTGTTCTAATTTTAAGGCGTAGTAAAGGTATATTAAAAGAATACGTCAAAAGTTTGTAGCGTACTAAGCCAGTCCAAGAAATTCAATTTGACTGTATGTGTTTTTCATCCGATGACTTTGGTGTAACATTTGGATTCAAAAAACATACCTTCAAGATTTTGAAATTGTTTATTAAGTTCATCTGTACACAATCTTCTTTGCAGTTGTGAATTTTTAAATAATCATGTACTACTTTTTATTGTAATTTATACAATCTTCACTATCGAAGATTTTTTTGCGCAACCTACTTTCCCGCGTTTAAAAGAGAGATAGTTTTAATGCAAAATATATTTAATTTTTAACTACCAAGTACAGTTTGAGCCTGATAATTAGAGTCAGATTACATTTAAAATGTGACACTATATATTTCCAACCACCCTGTTCATAATGCTAAAATTAAGGGCAAGATCCAAGTATAACAGAAAGTTCTTCATAAAACAGCACAAGATTTTTGTTTTTAAACTCAGCCGAATCTGCATAGTTTTTACTTTATGTCAAAGTCAAAATATATAAGGAAAATTTCTAGTACTATCTAGAAACCAAGAAAAGGTCCACTCAAGTCCGATCGTCCACTCACACCCCACTTGATCCGCCAGTGCGGTAAATTTCAAAAAATGAATTATCACCTGTAAGTAGGCTACTGTAGGTGGGCCTAGGCTTAGGCAATATACTCTAATTTTTACCTTCCGGAAAATTTAAATATGGACATCCAAGCCATCCTTAGTCGCAACGGCTCTGCTTCTTTGTCTTCACTGCGTCATATATACACAGCTGCTGAAGAGTTGTAACTAGTTATGTATATGTTTATCAAAGCGGAGAAGAGATTTAAGTGAAGGGTCTCCGCGATAGCCATGGGAGAGTGTACGCCTTTGGTCCCGTTCTCGTCGTTCGAATCCCGTTTGGGTCCGTAAGATATGTGCGAAATGGCCTCACCTGTCGAGATATTTCTAAAAGTACAAATATATTTGAATGGTGTATTTCAAATTTTCAAACAAGTAAATCCTCATTAAATGAGGATACAGCTAGAACCTAATGAACAGGAAGGTCTCACCAAGAAAATGATGACAGATCAAATGATTTACTTTCAGTTTCAGATTGCACAAGTCTATCAACCTAGAAAATGCTAACAAATTACTGAAAGTGAAAGCAAATTCATAACTGCATATACGCCCAAAGGATAACTTAGAGTGAGATATAAATTAGCTTACTACGCATTTGTGAATGCAGTAGGTTTTATTGCGAGTGGACGTACAAGAGAAAATATCCTGGAAGTCTTTGGCATTGGCATGGTTTTCGCCAGAAGCAGGCTTAAAAGATAACTTGGGTAACACTCAGAATAGCTTGTAATTCATTCACGATAATATCATTTTAAACATTCGAAGACTTTCTCAAATTGAGATAATCTTCTCTGTAGTTACGTGTTTCGCCCTCGAGGTTTTATCTCAATTGCTGCCAAGCTTCGCCGAAGCAAGTCCTGTTCAAGATTATTGAGCCTCCGCACGCCACATCGCGACTCCTCCTGTAAAAAGTATTTTAAGATGTTCTCCATTAAGATTGGTTTATTTTCTAAAATTCCAGCTTTATTTAGTGTGTTGAACTTCAACGTGTTGTTACAAAGATTCAGAGAAGAGAAATATACATTAATTCTCGTTGAGCTTACGAAATTTAGAACGATCCTAAGGATCCAAATTTTTCCTTCATATGCACACTCATGGATAGATATTATGTACTAGAATAATCCAGTACCTCATCTTTATTCAATTTCTATTTAGTCTCAAAATAAAGCTGAATTTTCACGTTGTTTAATAAAATCAAAAATTTCTTAGTAAAAGCAAAAAGAGCGCTAAATACCAAAACAAATTAATGGAAAGAAAAAAATTTCAAGAAAACTCTTGGACAAGGAAGTTTCACGAAAAGTTGATTTGTGATTTTATCTGATTCTTTTCTTCTGTTAATGTAATGTGAAAACTTTCTCACATGCGAAGCCCTCCAATCAAAGTTGTCTCAATCAATAAGAATATCTTCATGTTGAAAGTTTTTTTCCTGTGCATCACTTCGTAGACGATTCTTCGACGAAGAATAAATACGATAGTTCAATATTTTGAGCACTTTCTGTTTTGTGAACAGATTTATTGCAAAAAGTACTCATTAGTTGTTAATCACGGCGGCTAGTCTCTATCGGAGTTGCTCAACATAAGCATAAATTCCTTCCTGTCACTGCAATCAAATTCTTAATCTGTAACTACTAAAAATATTCCGATATTTCTGGTTTCTGGTTTCTCATTTGTATGTCCTTTCTTCAGCTAGACTGTGACATTGTTTAAATCAAAACGATCAAATCGTAACGAATTTCGAGCTTCTTATTCTACATCCAGTTTTTTACGTACTCGATTTCGGATGACTTTTTGAAGACTCTGCGTTGACGGTTTCCTCCTTTAGCAATTAATTATGGATGCATTAATACCTCCACCCTGTGGTTTCCAAATCATTTCCCATCCAATTCATCTTCTCGCCGATTCATTCTCAAAATCCTCCCCATTAATAAAACCACCGTTAATTTTTTGAAAAAGGTATCTTTTACGAGGCACTGCCATCCGACGCGAAAATCTTCCGCTCGAACGGCTAATTTTTACAACCGTTCCCTCGAAAAAAATACCTTAAAATGTCACAGTGCCTTTTATCAAGAGGCCACCGGTGGAAAAGAAAATCGAGTTTTTTTTTACGGAGCCATCCTAGAAAGTGCTTCCTCTCCCATTTTCCACCATCTTCTCCCCTATTCTCCCCCTCTTCCTTCCCCCTCACTAGGCCCACATTTCAACGGCCTCTCTTGGTGTCATCCGATCTCTCTCCAAGGACGAAGCAAGCAAAACACTCCCCCTCACCGATGTCTCAAAACCCCCCGCCAGGTAGAAAAAATCGACGGATAGGTAAGAAAAAATGGATTTCGGTCAGCGGCCTTTCGGTACATGCTCCGGAAAGAGGGTAGGGAAAAAAGTTTGCGGAAAAATATTGTAGTCTCTTGAAAACTCTCGGCGTAGTTAATATGGATAGGTTTCTGCATACACATCGACAAGTGGGTGGTTCACCTTTTAAGAGGAGAGGTTTTGCACATGGGTGCAAGGAGGTTCATAACTTTCTCCTCTCTTTTTTAATCAAATAAGTTCATGGATCAATAATAAGCAGGCTGACCTCTTCCTGTTATTATACCTAAAAGATTTGAATATTTTTTCACTTTTAGTACAGGAAAAATTATTTTTTACTTAGTTTTATCGCAGTACTTTTTATCGTTTATTAAAGGCCAAATTCCAAAATCAAACAAATCCGGCATCTATTTTATAGCTACCAAAATATGTGGGCAACTGAGGTATCAGCAATGATAACTAATGGCATTCGTTTTCGTCTTTCTCTATTGATTTCTACGAAAAGTGTTATTCTTACAGTTATTGTGTTGCTCTCGTGCGAAGTTTTTTCGCTTTTCTACATCAGTGAGGGAAATAAGAGCATACTGCCTCACTCCTCATCTTTCCTAGTATTATATCCAACTTTATTTTGCTGAATGCATAGAGGTTGAGGTTTCAACTTTGGCCAACGACTTTTCAGACAGACAGCAGGCTGTGTGTCCCGTTAAGGGCCCGTCCATTTTTTGAATCCTCCGTCCCGTCGCCTTCACCGAAGATGTTTTTATCCAGATTTTATGATAACCTCACTGTATTCACTGTACTCACTGTACTCACTGCCCCACAAAAATTGAAAATGTAAGAAATAAATAGCTGTCCTTAAAATTGACCTCTCTTTTGGCTAAAAGGGTGATAATGCGTTCATTTCTCTCTGGAAGAAAGATATGAATACTTTTTATATATTTTTCGGTGCTAGAACCGAGGCCGATCTATCAACATGAGTGCATATCCGTCTGATAAAGATAAAATGATCATCTGCTAAATAACTAATTCTTTAGATTGATACCTGCATTTGTAAACACAAAGATCCTTCGGTAATCATAAGAATTCCCCTTCATTTTGTTTTCACGTTGGAATGCACACTTTTTCCTACTTTTTAACTTACAGTTTGCCTTCTTTATAGTTATGTCGAATTAGGTAGTATATTTATGCACATATATTTTATTTCTGAATAATATTCCTCCAATAAGCCTAGGGCTCTTTATTATCAATTTCCGAGATAAAATACAATGAAATTTTCCACTATTCAAATGTAACATCATGTATAATTATGTTTTCTAAATTTAATTTCGTCCGGTCAGCTTATTCTTACTCTGAACACCCATATGCAGGTACCATAAATATTGGATTGGTTTCCATCACTACCTATAATACCAGCATTCTCTACAACAGCACACTGGATGGCAATTACAGTTACAGTCAATTACAATTGAAATATCTTGAAAGAATGTTTAATATTCTTTTATTATAAGAAAATTAACTGAGTCCCTCGGTGAAATTCCTCCGTCAAGATATTTAAAATATCTGTATTTCTTACGCTAAGAAAATCGCGTATTATTTATAGCAAATGATTCAACGAATGTTCAAATAGTATCAAAACTCGAATGAAAATGGGATGGAAATACGGTTTTTTCTGGGTATTGGAGTAATTATTCCAATTTAACTATAATTTCTGGATTATATTGCTAATAATCTTAGGTTGGAATGTACTACTCTTTGTTTATATTCGGGAATGCCATTGCTTTTTTTTTAACAGTACATTTTCTTGAAGAAGATGGTGAATTTAACCTATTATCTCGATGAAAAATCTTTTCGGTGTCTTCTTTTTGACTTTCTACTTACACAAACAGATTCTCGATAATCTTTCAAGAGGCTTAAGACTGTCTAATTCTTGTTCATTAATATAGCTTTAGTTCGTAATCTTCTGTGTAAAAACCAGGAACTACTCTCAAAAAAAATTTTTGCGAATGAGAATAGTCAAAGAGAACCAATTGTCAAACTCGTGCGTTATACTCTCGCTTCAGTTACTAGTTGATTTCTCCGACTCATTCATATCTCGTGTCGTAGTGAACCTGTATTTTTAGAAGACTATACTGATATAGAGGAGTAGGTTAAGCTCCTGGCCTACAAACAGCGCCATTAGCCGATGTCTACAAACTTTTTCTATACAAAAATGCAACTTAATCATTTATTATCACCATTCATAAATATGCCTGACACCTCGAAAAGGAGAAACGACATTAAAAACGTATTAATTGTTGGATTCGGAAACATATTTCTTTATACAAGTATTTCAGATTCATAAATATATTTCCAGGCCATAGGTTTTAACCTAATGCATGACTTAAAATCTAAGCATGACTTAATCAACTGATAATCACGCTCTTTTGAAAAAAAGGTTCGTTTTCCATTTAAGTCTATGCGTGAAAATAAATTTCAAATTAGAGGAAAAATACTGAATCTAACTCTAAAGAGACCCGGAATGGAGTTTTGGATTATAACTATTTATAAACATATGCTGTAAAAATTCTGTTTTCTGTTAAGTAGGAAGAAATGGCGCCAAAGTTAGTCGAGCTACAATGTTGAAAAACTGACAGAACAAAATGTATGTAAATCAACTTAGTTGACTTTATAAAGGTTAATGAAAAAAATAAAGGACATAATGAAGCTGCTGAGGTGACGCATTTATTTTTGAAAGCACGTCCATACGCGAGCAATCATTTTGGTTATGAATGTGATATATTATGTCCTCCCATCAATAATGAGCATTGGGAAGATATTTTAAGAATTTAAGAATTTAGGATTAATTTCATTGAAGTTTACTGAAAATTGCATAGGAAATAAATATAATGTAACGCATTAACAATTTGTCGATTTTATAAGTAAGCAAATATTTTATTTGCAAAAGTAACCTTAATCTTTTTCGAAATTCCTGTTCTGCGGTCCACGATATATTTTTTTGCCATAACTATGCAGCCATTCCATTTCTGTTGTACTGGGCTGCTCTACGGGCTTGTGGAGAACCTCTGGAGGGAGCAGTTACATCTTGCAGCCTACTTGCAGAGTAATAATTATTAAATCAACATTTCGTAAAATCCACAAATTCTGTGCGACTTTCTGCGATGAGGAGTATTTCACGCATCGATGACGCATATAACTTCTTGTCATCATTCGGACCCGAGTAGTAAAAATCCGACCTTATTCCATTCCATCGGCCAATTTTAAAAATCATTTTCGACGCGGACGCATAATTATTAATTACTAGTGACGTTTTCAAATAATTTTAAGGCATAAAATGCAATTGGAGAGCGGGAATTAAGCCTCGGAGAACGACGCAGCCGTCATTAATCCTATGTCAATCACCACACATCGCGGCCCAAGCCGAAATGGAAAATAGAACAGCGGAGTTTTTTTCCATTCATCGGTAATCATTTACAAAATGCCGATTAAAAAATGTCTCATAAACTTCGGCCGGAGGCTTTCCGGACACGGAAAGGTGGAATCCGGTCGATACAGGTCGTGTTTTATAGCGCATGACTTTTTGAACACGTCGTTGCATCGCTCCGGCCGCGCTTTTTCCGTCGAATCTTACCTCTGCCGCGTCACTGATCTAAACCGTGCCATAGAAGTAGCAGAAAAATAACCGTTCGTGGCATTAATGCAGCGAGTTGTTGCTTATGACAACCGCCAAACCGCCGAATGGAAAAAAATCAAATCGTAATTTTAATGAAACGCCGTCAGATTTATCATCGATAACTGCTAAACAAAACGACTTAGTTCTGTTGATACGTACATTGTGCAAATGTGGAAATATGCTGCGGTGGGTTCTACATCATGGTCGCCGTTGCAAAGCGTCGCTTGTTATTTTTCTCCCGATTCGGATATCGCAGTTGCGCGATTGAATGAAATAAATGAAAATTATATCCGTAAGTAGGCGGGCATTTTTGGAAAGACGAAATCCGTTAGCGGAAAATGATTATTTTATTAATCCATTGCGTGGGAATAAAGGCTTTGGGATATTTTTCGAAATCGCGCATTATATTCGAAATGTAATTGGATGCTAACCGTTTTTAAATTAGGAAAACGGAAAAGTTTTTTATACGTACGATGAATTTAAGATAATCACAGTCACCCGATGTAAAAAATCGGTGAAATTGGCAAAGAGTAGGTAGGAGTAACAGCTGATCGTTTTTCCATCAGTGTTACTGTTATTATTCCTGGGAAAGACCAAATCGTATATTCAATCAGAACCACCGTTCACAGAGGTATTATGAAAGAGATTTATTTCAGCCATGGGAAGCATAATTAAAGGATTCTTGAATACAACTAACTAGTAATGTATCTTACAAACAAAGGTTCTCTCGAAAATACATAAAAATACGTCACACCTCTCTTACGAGTAAAAGAAGTATAAGCCACGGATATTGTTATCATTTGCATATATAACTATACTCAAATAGTCGGAATTAAGTATGAAGTAGAGTTTGCATCGACTGTTCTCCTGAATTCCTACTGTATCAATATCGTCAATGTACCGCTGAAAACTTCATCTTATGAAAATAATGGCCTTATCGTCTGCAACTAAAATTTTTCTAGATAATTCGGAGGAAGGCTCATTTCTTCTATGCGAGATAATATTTTCCTTAAATCAGGCTAGCAAATTTAGCCTGAGGTTCATTATGTTCCTTCCAAACAATTCTCTTTCAACGTCGTAAAATAATTCTAAAACACTGCGACTGCGAAAACTTCCGCTTCAATTCAATTAGTCATTCTACAGAAGAAAAACAAGTTAGAAGATGTACATAATGTGATGGAAAAGAAATATTCTAAAATCATAACCAGGTATGATTTTCTGTCTGTATGTACCTTGATTTTGGGATTCAGACCTGCAGCTTGATTCGTGATTCATTTTATTCCGTTCCTGACGGTGAACTTGTTTACCTGTATGTGTCTTTGATTGGATAGCAAATAGAATATGTAGAAAATCGGATGATTTTTCTAAACGCGGGTCTCTAAATTATGGAATGTCTGCTCTTAAATATAAAGGATAAAATGATTCATATTATATAATCCACATAGCGACATTCTAGCGAGTAAGATTTTTGGCTAAAATAATTCACTTCATGTTTTATAGAGCAGTCGTTAGCTTCCTTGAATATTTCTATTAGTAAACCCTGAGCTCTCTCGATCGTCTTACCTTTAACCTCTTAACTTTACTGTAATATTTTGCCGTAGAGTAGAGATTCTTGAGGGAACGGCTCTTAGGAGATCGGATTTCTTAAATCTCTGAGTTACATCTCAATATAGGACCCTGGTACATTATAGGGACTTGGAAAATAGATTGAATACGCCCCTAGAATTTTAATATATTATTTATTACAAAATTGATTACATATATGCTTCAGTACGTTTATATGGTCAAGTAATTTTTTTCGCAAGTTAATATCTAAAACAGAACAGTGTGATGAAGTCCCCATGCAGTACATATTTTGATTATGAGAGCGATATTTGCATACCATAATAATTTTGACCGGCGACATCTGACAATTTCTTGTTTAATAGCTTTCCTTGCATTTAATAAATCCAACCATCTTTGCAAAATTAAGCAGACATTTTGATTTACTTCACTACCTTGAAATGCTTTGGTTTCAATTTTAGCATGACACAGAATTCTGAAATCTCATTCGATGGCTAAATTTGCATTTACTCCAAGTTAAAAGAGAAATAAAATCAATGCCTTTCAGTGTAACTTGTTGAAATCTCACCGTGGAACACCACATTTATCGTTTCGTTCATAACCTGAAACATTATATAGAATTAAGTAACGCTTAGTATTTAAAAAAATTCTTTTACAACCCGAATTGTTCTGGTGTTTCCTTTTGTGTAGAAGGATACCATTTTAAACTCAAGTTTTAGCTAAAGTTTTGCTTAAGCAAGTTAGAAATAAAGAAAATAGTAGTTGGAATTTAACTAAGATTTAATTCAGCCAATTTTTAAAAAGAGTTTAGAATAAAACTGTTGTAAACTGTTGTTTAGAATAAAACTTCATTTGCAGTTTCATATGACAATTGCGAAAAATTTAACTTAGTAAATCCCTTATTGCGGATTCTTTGAGAAGCCAAATGCGAAATGTGGTATGAGATACAAAAATAATTCCGCTTCTTTGAATAGGAAATAAATATTTTTTTAAAGGTCAATTACATAACTTACTTTCATTTGTAGTGATATCCCAATATCTTGCTGAAGTTTTCTCTTTTCTCGAAACTTCACTCCTGGTGGCTATGTACCGCTCCGAATTTCATTGTCATTTTTGGGAAGTCCTTCAAGTCGCAACAGTCAAAGGGTCTCGAACTTCTCCTAGTTAGCTCCTCCTCCTTAACATATAAAAAAGTTAGAGTTAGTTTTTTTAACTAGATAACCTATATAAACCATCTATTGGCATCCGCGAATGTTTACTAATACATCTTGTTTAAAAAAATTAGTTTTGAAATCTTCAGTCACACAGAATGTACCCAGAAATATTTCATACAAAAATTAAAAATAAAAGGTTGTTATTTAATTAGAGTATCACTTTATAACAAAAATAATATTATAAAATTTTTCTCCAAATCACACTTGCTCCATGTTAACAAAAGGTCTCAACTCTATGCTCAACTTCTTTAAATAATATACCATTTATATTAAAACATTAAAACAATACTGTCCGAAATTAAAACAATTTTAGTCCTCTACAACTATTAAAATAAATGATCGTATCACAAACGTTCCTATCATAACTCTTGGACGATATTTTTCCTATGATCTAAGTCTTTTTATCAACGTAAGAGACGCCATATCTCTTGATCAAAATTTCTTTCTTATGGGCTTAACTGTATTTCAAGATAATACTTTCTCTTGCCTCTGCACAATCATAGCAATTCCTTAAGAAGAAAGGAAAACAATGTAAGCAAAAAAACTATAACGATGTGGAAGTATATACAATAGAGTTGTACAACACTCATGACTTATTCTTCAATTTCAACGTCTTGGCATGAGATGCAGCATCACCATTCATAAATCCCTCCTCCTCTTTGACCTATGGAAGGTAAATAGACTTCTTAGAGACGCATGTGCATCTATCCCGCCATTAAGTCTGCAGTGGCCAAGTTTGATAAATCACTCTCGAGAATCATGAGTAAGCGTAGGGTTCCTTTTTTGAGCTTGAGGACTGGGTTTCTTCTGTTAACAATCCGCCAACCATTTAATTCGCATAAATCCATTTTTAGTCGCATTTCTAAGTACACGGTTTTAATAGATTGTTTCGATACGCTGCTAATAGAAGTTACATATGAACCTTTGTCTAACGGAAATATTGGATGTAACGCTCGCTAACACCCTTTGATATTGGCATTATGTCAAATTTAAGTTACGTTACGTGACATTACAATAATTTGCATTACATTACCTTATTTAAATAATATTACTTTGCATTGCCCTACATAATACTATTACGTTACCTGGATTTATATTTCATCGTGTAGTTTTGCATGATATATCATCACTATCAAAATTCCATAGCATTGTGAGGACGTAGTTGCAATCGAAGAAAATAGTTTCATAAAGATGGCGGGAATATAAGTTCGACTCATAGATGGAGAAAGAGAAATAATGATCAAGTCATAGGAAAGAGTAAATTTTTCTTGTTGCAAATAGAAAGCAGATTTTGAAGATCGAAAGTTGAGAAAATTAGCCTTTTAGTATTTGAAAGTTTGCTAAGTACTACATTACCTTTAACATCATAGAAAACGTTATTTCGATTTCCACTTTTATCAATCTTCAAATGCATTGCAACATTGTCTAATTAAAATTATTGATATTTTATGTGGAAATGATAGAAAGCTTGTTGTCCCTAAGAAATCATTCTCTATTCACGGTAAGACTCATTACATAGCTTAGGTCTTTAGGTCTTTATTAAGGTGAGATTGAGACTAAAAAGTCTCTTCTTCCATCGAAGCTGTCGTCAATGTTATTATTAAAACATGAATAAATTTGTAAATAGAAATAGAGAGAAAAACTTAAGAAGAATTTGAGGATGTAAAAAACCTAAGTGTTAACTTAGGAAAAAATCTCCAGAGCAGAAAAACACCCACAAAGAAAGGGGGTGTGAAAAACTTGCGCAAACCTACTGATAGTACAAGCTAAAAAATGTGTAGGAAACTGTGTATACAAAAATCACTTGAGCAGTACTGTAACAATAATTCACTAAAACTAATTCACAAAAGCCATAAAAAAATACATGAAAATAGCATAAAGCAAAACATCCTAACATTAAACCCTTAAAAAATGTAAGTAACAATGTACAATAGAAATATTACCGAAGAAACATTAGGAAGTTAAAAGCACTACATAAGACTTATGAAACTGAACAGTATAGTCAATTTAACAAGAATAAAACTAAAGGAAAACTAACAGTAATTATACATCGAAACATTTGGACCAGGAGTCTTGAAAATATTTCAGGACTAGTGTAGAGAAATGTTGCTCAGTGCAGCATGGAAAGACTGCTGATCTTTCTTTCTCGTGTTTATCTATGCTGAAATAGATACGGTGAGGAGTAGGAGTGGAATACTAATAGAGGGATTGATCCTCTAGAAGAGGAGAAAGACATTTTTTCTTGAAAGTGCGAACAGAAATGGAAGTTTTAATATTATGAGGAAGGGCGTTCCATAACTTAATAGCAGTAACTACAAAGGATTTATGAAGTATTTCCGTTCTGTGATTTGGAATGAGTAGGTTGTTTTTCCCTCTAGTATTGCAATTATGGGCAGATTCTAAGCTGACGAATTCGGAAAAAATATATTCAGGAGTTTGTGTTCGTAAGACATGTTAGCTCAGTATGCTGAGGATAAAACGTGAAATGTTCGACGAGGTTCAAGTTTGATAAAAGATATGTTCTTAAATGCATCGGAAATATGATCGTATTTTCTCAAGTTAAATATAAATTGAACAGACGCATTCTGGGCACGTTGCAGCTTATTAACTAGTTCTTTAGATAAATCTTGGTACACAATGTCACCGTAGTCAAAGTGGAGCATGACTAATGAATTAACCAGTTGCAATTTAATCGAGGGCGTTAGGATACTTCCTAGGGCACTGAGAGAATGAATAGAGGAATAAACTTTTTTACATATATTCACGACGTGCTCCGACCACGTAAGGACGAATTTGTGCATACACCGAGATTATTAACAGAGGTACAGAATTTAACCGTCTCTTTGTGCTGTTTCAAGATAAAAATGAGATTTGCAAGCTACAATTTTTTCTCTTCACAAGGTATCGATTTTTCTATTGAATATCGTTACTATTCTAATCTTGCAATTTTTTCATAAAGATTTGTTTNTGAGGTTGATGCTAAAATCATGTCCCGAGTTTTGTATTACGACCAAAAGTTTTAAAGTATTTTGCCTTGCGTGAAGTATGATGTAAAAATTGATGTGCAATCACATAATTCCGTGATAATCTAATCATTCTCGGCGAATATAAAATATACGCACAAATAAAATAGCCTCAGAGAACTATTTCTCACGTAAAACTTTATTCATAACGGATTGCATAAATCTTAAAAATAAGAAAATACCTGGTTGCAGTTTTCATCACGGAAAAACTACTATGGTGGCGATTTTTCTATTGAATATCGTTACTATTCTAATCTTGCAATTTTTTCATAAAGATTTGTTTCTTTAATTATAATTAACATACTAGGTTCTGCGTATATTATGATATAATATGTCAATCGATGTACTAAAAAAGGCATTTCAAATAGTGGCGTTTCCTTAAGGATAAATCGTTTATACCTTTATATAATATATGCTCAGGCCCAGAGATCACGTGTGTCCGCCTGAAACTCAAAGATCGACGGCCCGATGATTGATAAACACAGCTGTTCATTCTGAAGAATGTTGGAACTTACACAAGCATGAGCGTCGCATGCCAAAGAGTTTTATGCTCACCCATAATGAAAGCTTGCGTAGTTCGCAAATGGTGCAGGAGTTAAAACAAAGGCATTTTTCTTCTTCGAACCTCCGAGTTATTCATATGTAAGTTTGTTTCGATTTTGGCGAAGACAGCAGTAATGATGGGCTGTTTCTGTCAAAAATTAAAAAAGTCAATACCTACTCGCTTAAGAAAACCGTTTAACAATCCTGATTGACTCGGAATAAATCGTCTCTATATCTTATTTAAACTAAACGGAACGTAAGATACAGTGCCTCACTATGTACTTAACCGTAAATTGCTATCAGGGGTTCATGATGAGATGGCAACACCTCGAAAATGCAATGTGTTGAATGTGTTACCATAGATTCCAAGATAGGTCGGCAAACTTCTAAGATAGAAGACCACTAAGAAGAACTTGAAATTTTTTCGAGAGCCGTCAGTGCATTCTTACAAGTAAAGCAAACATACAGTTCTATAATTCAAGTTCAAGTATCACTTAAATTTAGTTTAATTAACGTTAACGTGACATGAAAGCGTAAAAATTTATTTCTGATGGTTTTTGTTGGTGCAATCAATGATAATGCGTTTTATTAGGAATTTTCTGAAATACCAGATTTCAAGTAAGTCGGAGTATGAGTTTTGAATTTGAGGTACGATTTCAAGTTTCTTAAGTGGCTTTAGTTCATATTTGATGAAGTTACGATTGAAAATAAGACCCCCATGTTGCTCGTGAGTTTTTCTTTGTCACCTCCTTCTTTAGTACTTTTTCTGCGACTTAAGTTACTTGGTATTTACTGATAAGAGAAGAATATACTTTGGAATGTACTCATTCCAAGTATTTCGCGTATCTTCACGTTATTGGAAAAAACACGCAATTGTACGCAATGTTTTTTTTTCTCGAAATATATCTGCTGGCATACTTTCGAGGTCTCTTTGTTGAACGAAATTCTTGAAATAGGATGTAAGTCTTCGGATGACCTCCATAGCGTATGAGTCACTCCTCCATTTATTGAAATTCTTCCCTTCTTCGCATTTCAGCCGCCTTTCTTTACTCTCCAGAAATCCGTGCTCCCTCTTCGCCGCAATGGCTCCCAACTGTCCCCACTTAGCCCACTTAGAAGGGGAGCCCTCTGTTTGAAAATCGAGATTCCAAGCATGAAAAGGGGAAATAAGGAGCAATCCAACTCCTCTGTTATTTTCAAAACGGGAGCAAATCCTTCGCAGAAATCCCTTACGCCTCCGTCGATTCGTCATCCTCCCTTCCCCGAGGCCGCATTCTTAGGCAAATTCAGTTTATCTGTCAACAGAGGCCGGAGTCGTTTGCGGTCAATATTCCTCGATGCAATTAGGGAGTGAGACCTGAGAGAGGAGACGAAAAATATGGAATAATTCTCTAACGTTCACAACTATTTGAGGTAAGGCGCTCAGACGTTATTTTTCAAATATTCTGTACGGTGTAAGCCAGAATAAGAGAAAAGTAAATACAGAAGGGAAGGGATAAGGGTGGTATTGCACGACATAATCCCAGGGATAAAGAAATATGGAAAAGACTGACAGGGCCGGGATTGGCAGACCGGGAACGGTACCTGTAAAAGTATCGTAAATACTTTATAGGCGTGCGCTTTGAAACCCAAGAGAAACGACGCTGAAACATATCAACGTGACTGGACCCAGGTCTTCCACTTCCCAGACGGATGTTCTACAACGGGACAAATCTTTGATTTTAAGTCCAACGTTACCGTGCAATTAAACATAGTTGGTAGTTTATAAATAGTGACCGTTACAGATAATCTTCTAATATATGTAAGTCACTATAAAATAAACCTCTAATATATTAATTACACCTCACCCAGAAATTGGTAAAAATGTGGCTGGACCATTTTTCCGAAATGTGGAAGAACTGTTTTAATATTTATTCCACGTCTACTTATTATAGCCTGCATGCCTCCTTGCGGTGTGTGGCAGGGCGTGTTCGAGCTACTTCCTTAGCTTCTCTTACTAGATTACTGTTGTCGCGTATCCTTTGCTGAAAAATAGAGTAGAGTGAGATACGCCTTTATTGAAGACGATATTTGGACTATCAAGTATCTAATTTTATAAGGATAAATCAGTAAATAAAGAGAAAAAGGAAGAAAATACTTGTGGAAAAGAAACCTAAGTCAAGAGCTTAGGAAAAAGTTTCCACAGGAGGAAATTACCATCAAGAAGAGGAGTCTGAAAAACCTGCGAAACCTAATGATAGTACTCGTAATAGCTAAATTTTAAGAAGAGACTTTAAAATTACTTGTTTTAGCATTTATTTGTCTTGCTTTTACGCTCATAGTCGGATCGGCCGCGGAATGAATTCTATTAATTCTTGATCCAGGGTTTTAAAATAAAGATTTCTTTTAACTGTTTACATAGCAATATTTTGTTAGGCTTTCCGGGAGAAGCGCATTGCTATCCTCGACAATCTCTACGTTCTGCCATATTTTCCTGGTAATTTACATGTAGAACACTTGGCGGACTTGCGAATCCCGTGTCTCTTCACAGCAGATCTGAATCTTTATCCTGAAAATTTTATTAATTTATTAATATACCCCATTTATTATCCAAAATACCTTCCTCCTCATTTAATCCAATTGGCGCATTTCGATATTGTAAATTATATTTACAATATGGAAAGAATGAATTCATTTTTAAATTGTAAACGGTGTTTAATGATTTTGAATCTATCTTTTCAATATATATTGAGGTTGATGCTAAAATCATGTCCCGAGTTTTGTATTACGACCAAAAGTTTTAAAGTATTTTGCCTTGCGTGAAGTATGATGTAAAAATTGATGTGCAATCACATAATTCCGTGATAATCTAATCATTCTCGGCGAATATAAAATATACGCACAAATAAAATAGCCTCAGAGAACTATTTCTCACGTAAAACTTTATTCATAACGGACTGCATAAATCTTAAAAATAAGAAAATACCTGGTTGCAGTTTTCATCACGGAAAAACTACTATGGTGGCATTATATATCCTTTTATATTTATTAATAGACATATTTATGTAACACCCGCTATGAAGTAATTACGCAGAATAAAAATATAATACTCGTTCCGAGTAAGGCCAATTTGATTATTTCCAAACCTATTATTTAAACCAGTGGATCCATTGATTCATTATGATAGTTTTACTCTCCTTATACCGTAAAATTTCTTCAGTAATCGCTGGTTATTTCAATTTTGAATATAATTTTGACGTAGCATTTCTAGATTTACAAATACATTACAGTTTTCATCTCGAGACGGAATTCATCCCTCATCGAGGAATTCCTGTAGGTGCTTGTTATTGTACGTAAATGCGACTTTTGAGAGTTCAACGGGCTCTTCGTTCGCAGTGGTTTTCACATTTCGCCGTTTATTAGACAGGAATCTTACATCTCATCCTTCCGTTTACAGCGCACCTTCATAAGGATCCCTTTTTATTCATTCTGCTTCCGTCTTCTCTTCATTAAGCCCTCTCCTCAATAAGCAGAGCGTAGTATAGACAAAAAACAAAAGCATTCCCACCACTATTTTAAGATATCCTGTTTGGACTGGGCGTTTCACTTACCCCTCTCGGAGCTTAAAAACCTCTTACTTCTCTCCACCTCTTCTCCTCCTCATCCATTGAGGTCTCCTCAATCCCCGCGTGTGTACCCATCCCCTTTCTCACCCCTTTCTTACGCCCCTCTCCCCATTTCTCTCCTCCGCCAACCCCTTTCCCTCAACCCGGCCTCTCTTTCTCTCCATCCTTTCTTCTGCTTCGGCTGACCTCATCTTTTGGGTCCTCCTTCATACCCAATAATTCCTCCGTCATCCCTTCATTGACGGCTTCCCTCGCCCAAATGAAGTTAAATGCATTTCTTCTTTCGCCTCTTTGAGAAAAAGTCGGTATTTGCGCGGAGATCCGAGAAAAGTAATTTTCTTACCCAGAAAAAAGTATATATATTTCGTGAGATAGGGCGCGTAGTTTTCTTTGCCGGTAAACAAAGAAGATGAATATTTCGAATTATCGGTATACCGCGTGAACGATTCTTAAGAAAGTGTTTGGGATTATACAAAAGAAAAAGGTAGTGTCCATGGACTATTCCAAGGAGATATTTAATAAATAAGAAGAGGACCTAACACTTCGACGCCATGGTGAATGCAAGGGAAATCTGTCGGAAGGGATTGAATGACGGTGGAAAGATCGGGTGAGTCTTTTACACTTTTATATAAAATAGTTATACTCCCAGCGGAAAATATTATTCTTATCTATGAAAATATTTTGAAGCGATGAACTACAAAAAAATCCTAGAAAGAAAAGGTACACAACACACCATTTCGATTATATACACCAATACTGTTACATGCCTTATTGATCACCGATGTGTTATTTCTTCAAGCATACCTTCTAATACATTTTTTAATAGTAAAAGTCTTCTGTTATCGGATAAAAAATTGGTAAGCTGATGAAGTTTGAAATGGGAAAATGGGATATCCGCTATGAAATTCTTGTGATCAAAACGTAAGCAGTAAAGGCCACTATATTCGAGTAAACTACGGCATATTTCATCAGCACCAAAAATTAATTCTCATTTGGAGAAAAATATATCGATCAACAAACCCGTTAATAAACAGATATAATTATTAATTTTCCGTTAAATTTTCCTGTTGGTAAAATACCCTTTTCTTGCGACAATATACTGGAAATTTCCCATATGATGTAGAAAAGAATATTTCGCGAAACAAAATGGCGGACATGTAACATGAGACCCATTACGCATATAATTACACACTGAATCATCAACGCAGCAATTTTGAATGAATGATATCGAATCACAGTAGTATTCCTATGATCAAAAAGACGGCTACGAAAAATTTCACTTGAAAATTACCGTCCTATTCTAACAGTGTTTCGAATGCTAATTCGATCCCTCGCAGCCACCCATTTAATAATATCAGATTAAAATATACGTTTGTATATTCAAGATTATGATAAACTGCGCGTAATATGCATTTCCCCGAACGTTTAAATTTGGCGTCACGAAATGATATGAAAAGTAATGCGACTCAAAACCGCTGTATGTGTAATTCTACAACATTATTCTCTCGGAAGGTAGTTATTCGTCAATTGCAATTTAAATGCAGAAATTATTCCGGTTAAGGAAAGCGGAATTTTCTAAATTTAGTCATGTTTTTTACAGTTTTTCTGATATGAAGAAAAATAAAAAACAGACCATTACCTTCACCACAGAAAGTTGATGGACGTGTTCCAGGAGGTGATTCGTTATTTGGGAGAATCTCGGGTGATAAAATTTGGCCATATAAGCTCTACTTCCTGCAGTAATAGATAACACTTAATCTAGCTTGACTTGGTGGTATCTTGAAGAATCACTAAAAACAGACTTATTAAAAAGTCTGTTTTGCCTTTAACCTTCTTAGGTAAATAAAGGTTTTCATTTTTCTTCATGATGAAAAACTGCCACAAAGTCGAGGCCGATTCAGTAGATTTTATCAGTTTTCTGATATTTAACTCGTTAGTGAATGTAGAGAATATCTGACTTACTGGTTTGAGGCTGGTGGCAAGATAATTGTCGACGAAGAATACCAATATTTTCATCGAAAGAAAAAATTGTAAAGACAGTTAGGACCGAAAATCCTAATTTAAGCAGTAGATCAACACGGTTAGAAGAGTGAAACGAGATTCAATTATCCAGTTTTGTATTTCATCTGTGAAGAATCCGCGAGTTGGCATCCCAAAACGAAGGAATGAAAAACATAACGGCAGTCACATCAAGCTAAAATTTCGCTTACTTATGATGACAGAAGTAAGAAGGAAATTGGAAAAGTTTATAACCAGCCTTTCGCTGTGCAATTAGCGTCGTAATTGCAGGCCGATCTAAAGCTTCTGTTAGAAATTTCTGATCTCCTTCCATTTTTATGAATATGTTATTCAATATCAAATCTAACTCAGCGACTTTTTCCTTGATTTCTTAATACAGTTTGTGTGTACATAATGAACTAGCATTAGAATAAGTTTCTGAATTATAAAAACTAAAATAAGGATGTATAAAAGTCATTTTAAACCATTCATAAATTATTATTCTCACGAGTACACACAGCTTGTCATTGAAAGATACGTCGGGGAAATATTAAGCAGTTTGGAATGTTTTGAAATCACTTATAAGAAACATATATATTTTATCCTGTATTCAAAATCCTAAAATCTGAAGTTACGAGTCATAAACATCACGAAAGTTTGCTGCAAATTATGCGTTTTAAAAATTGCTAATTTAAATCTGTCATGCAAATAAATAACGAAAACCGTTGAAGACTTAGCGGTAATCTTGTGTTCTTTGTCGTTTTCTCAATAGAAATCAGGAAATCGTGATTGAAAATGTTACCATTAAGAAGTTGTCATATTATGGAAATAAGTAATCTGAAATCTACAGTGCGTGAGAGGTGCAGTCATGCTTCGTAATAGTCGAAATACGCATTGCATAGCTTCCTTATAACATGAAATACAACCTTTCACGGAAATACTGATTTTTTCGGAGCAATATAGAATGACATTGTACTGCAAGCTAAGACTGCAATTTTAGAGAGTTGGGAGAGAATATTTTACTGCAACTGTGTCCCATTATATAAGTAATGTCAATCTTTCAATGGGGGTTATTTTTATTTCTAAGAGGATTAGCCGTTTATTTGTATGCTTGAGAATATTCAAAATACTTTTGGATTCTACTTGAGGAGTAAAATGTTTGCTTGAATCAGGAAATTTTACGTAAATAATTTCATATTCACATCGCTTATCAACCATGGCAGTGAAAGGTTTTCTTTGAAGATGGCATCTTCTGAAAGTTTTTAATTTACAGCTTAATACCCTCTTTGAAATCTAAATAATGTATTACTCCTATCCAAATCCACCCTTACTTATAAATCCCACTAAAGAAGCTCCTTTATACGGGTTAGTCAAGGAGAACAAACAAGGAGGATGAGGTAAACAGGAAAAACTTTTCTCAATAAAATAAATACAGTATTCGTTTTCTCGAGAAAAGTTCTTCCTGTTCTTTCTTCTTAATTTTCTTTTTCTGAAATTAAAATCCTTTTGGTCCGCAGAATTATCGTATTTGAATGCAACTTAATTTGTTCCATTCTATTTGGCCGCAAGAGTTGCAAGAGAAGATTTCAATGTACATTTATCCCATAACGCAAGTAATATCAGTATATTTCATTTGGTATACTATACTTGATATCGTTATAATTGAACTCGTTGCCTTTTTTATGTAGTTGTTCTACGTGTTAGAAAATTAGAACTCCGTTGTTGATTTACATTCTCGACAAAATGTTTTAGCATTATTTTTGTAATTCATCCTTATCATCTCAATGGAAACTACGATTTTGTTGTTTTTCCGTAGAAACACGCCGTTTTTGGAATTTCTTATCTATTTTCCTGGAGCAGAAATGTATGATGTACTCTTAATGAATTTTAGCTGTGTTAATCAGTTACTCTCTTCACTTCCTGTCGGTTTTTCAGTGCAGTTGTTTCATCAGCATGGCGACAGTTTTGCTAGCATTACGGCGGACATCTTCAGATCTAAGGGGCGAATAAACGTGTCGAAAACCATGGAGAAAATAAAGAAATCAGCAGATAGATTGAAAGCAAAGAAAGAGTAGATTAAATTTCGGAATAATTCCATTGCGAAATATTTTTTTAAGCTCTGAATTACTATTTTCATAAAAATCACTAAAATATTATTGTTGATTCCCATTACCAATTTTATGTGCCGTTTCTTGCGGTCTTTACTCACGGATAAACCCTGAATGCTTAATAATTTCTTGCAAGCTATTGCCTGCGAAACTCGACAAACATTTTGGTTGTTTACGTTGATTCCTGTTCCTCTTTATAAAGCTAGCTAAACTCGATTTGATTTCTTATCATTTTATTAAATTCATTGCAAGACAAATATTATGGACTAAATATATGATTCCTCTGCCCTTTTCATCATAGAGTTGAAGATACTTATGACACTCGATTCTAAGAGCTGAATACAGTAAAAAAATAATTGTATGTATTGGACTTAGAAATAAAATTTTGCGCTTACTGAGAAAAGTACACAACCCAACTCCTTTTCTATGGCTAGAAATTTCCCGTCGCAAAGATATAATTGTACAGGCAAGATCCTAAATAACGAATTATATTTTTTGAAGAAAAATCAGTGAGTGTACTATCAAAAAACTCCAAACTAATTCTCTTGTGGTCTTTGCCAATGATAAACGAGATCATATCGAAGTTAGATGGAATTGTTGGAGCATTACCTTGACTCACTATCGGTCGATTGGTTAATTTCCCAAAAGAATGGGAAATTTAAATGTGACTTCCCCAATTTTATGCTATAAGGAAAATGCATATAGCTAAGAGAGAGAATATGTACTTAATATGAGTATTTTACTCTATATAAAGGGGAAAATTGACTTATCATAGAAAATGGAGGAGAGCAACGATTCACCAAAATATTACAACAAAAATAACTTGCACTAATGTCTCATACTCAGCACTGCATTGACTTCTTTTGTCCTCTACTTGCATCCAGTTTATCAGTTCCTCTAAAGCTAAAGGTTTCATCGGAGTCAATTTTATTACGACAAAACAATCTTATCGGTCTTAAAATTCACGGAGGATGCCGTCACTTTATAGAATCTTGATGACATCACGAGGAATTGTTGAATTTACGTTGTTTTTTATACATAATAAATATTATTAAATAAAAATTAGTAAACTGAATTTCTCTTTGTTGTTCAAAACTGTGCTTTGCTGAACAATTCCTCGTGACATATCGGTCTTAACTAGGTAGAACACAATTGAATTCTGAAGGGATTCGGCGAATGAATACATTAAGAATATAATCTTTACAAATTCCACAATATTTCACCCAAATTAAGATAAGCCGCCTTGATCGCACCTCCTGATAAGGAATTTTAGCTAACGAAGATGATTCGGGAATTATCTTCCTTAGCTTATGTACCGCTGTATGTATATGCATCAAGAAAGTAAAATATATCGATAGTATGAAACCGAAGTCAAAGATATTGATAGGTTTCAGAAAATCTGAAAGAAAGACGATTAAACTTGTAGTGAACAAAATTGTCGAGCCTGCTGACATTAGGTGTGTGAGTAATATTTGAAATTGTTGAACTTTTCCTCTTTATTTGTGTGTGAAATATAAATCTCCTCAATATAAGCACGAATCCTCATCTGAGGTGCTGTGCGTGGGTGGTGGTGACAATACGTCTAGCTACATTTTTCCTAGTTAATACCTGCTGAGGTGATTTCTGGCGCCTTTAGCTTAACGTAAACAACCCAAGTTATTTCCATAGTCGCGTATGCAGTCGGAGCGGTCGCATAGCGATGCCTTGCGGAACCCCTTTAGATAGGCGAGCGGCGATTCGGGCGGTTCTTCCCTCGCACTGCACAATCCTGGGACCTTCTTTACCTCCTCCGCGCACTCCAACTGCCTCAAGCACATACTTTCCATGCGGAAGAAGGACGTCTCCAACCTGTTTTTCGAGTGGACCTCCTCCTTATGCAACATTGTCTTGTCGTGGGAGGCGGTACACTTACGGACGCCATTTCCCTCCCACAATTCTGTTTTGCAGACGCTCGAGGAAGGAAAGAGGGTAATAAAAAAAGGGGTCTCCCTTCTCCTCACCCCTTCCTTGCATTCGGTCCTCTATTCTTTAGTCCGCGTCCGAGAGGCCGACGGGATTGTAGCCCGTGGGTACCGATTAAAATCTACGCCGGCGTTCCAACGTCCACGTCGGAGGCGGCCGTCGCGGCGCGATCGCTCGTAAGTCCTCTTTTGTTTCAATTTTTGCCTCCTCGCGAGTCTCCGCTCCTCGAAAAGATTTTTCTCGGTTTCTCAAAAGGGCGCTAATCTCTTTCTTCTGCTATTCAGTACTTTTCCTCTCGGTGACTCGTTGAAAAGTCCTCGGGCCAAATCGTCCAGACGAACCCCGTCTGCTATTGCCTTCTTGCGAGGCTTTTGTCTCAAGTTGGGATTTTTGCTTTGTTTTTTGCATCTTTCGGATGCAAGCCGAGGCGGTCTTCGATTGTTTTGCAGGATTGAGGTATCGCAGCCGTTCTTGTTTCCTTAAGATATATTTCATTCAGCTTATAAGTACGGAATTTTCATTAGTAGCCGATCCCAAGAGATTTCATATCTGAGCTCAGCACCTAGGAAACAGAATCTGAGTTATGATGGATATGGGATACTGATAGAAATATATCTCTTACAGTAAGCAATGCAGTTATTGAATCACGGTGTTCTTAAGTACTGGATACGTAATAAGATAATAAAATCTGTACATTTAAAACAAATATAAAATTGTATTAATTTTGCTGAAATATTTTGGATCAAATCATCATCTTCAACTCTTTCAAGCTTCAATATAAAAAACGCTATTACTATGAAAAAGGCCAATGGCAACCAGTAGCAGTACGCCATTGCCTTGCATAATCTATGGAAACGCCTCAATTTTATTTCAACCATCTTATATATGTTTTCAATTTTTAATCATTGTTGGAGAGATATGATAAAATTCTAAAATGATAAATAATAATAATTCTTAAAAGGAAATCAAATGCCTTAGGTCACTTCAAAATTTATTTTCTGCAAAATATTCATAAATTAGACGTTGCAAGTTCCTTGGCAAAAACTGTAGTCATTCGATATTGCTTCTTAAAAGCCATTGAGCTGGTTATTTAACCATGTAGCTTGCATTACCAGAAAAAGTAGATAGGTACAACACTTAAACGACGAATTGCTTCCATATTTTATACACATAATAAATGTAAAAATCTCATTAGAGTGCTTAGAAATAAGATACTGTATTTCTAAAAGTGGAATACCTTTGACACACCTGGTATACGATTAGTAATTACACATTTTTCAAGGCTGTATTGGTCGTAAGCTCAGATTGAGGGAGAAGGGTAGAGATCAGTAGAGTAATAGTAAAACGGAAACGCTATCGTAGGACAAGATAGCGATGTGTACAATAGTATTAATCATACATATATCTTCCAAAATTCTAGGAAAAGCATTCGAAGGTTATATCGAATCATTCAATCAGTAGAAGATATTTTTTTTCTGCGCTCTTGGTCGTATACGCTAACAATGAACAGAACATAAAAACGAAATCTCCAAGATTGACTTGATGGAAATTACAAAACTAATAGGAACATTTAGATATGGAAATACAATTTTACTTAAAATATTTCTCCAGTGCGTCATCAGTCACTACCTCCAAAAGAAGATTATATCTTCAGTATTTATCACCGCATAAAAAAAACACATATGAAAGAGAAAAAATGGAAAGGATCGCTAGAATTAGCAGATGTAAGGGATTTCGACCATATTTTTTTCAATTTACTTCCTTCGTTACTTTTTAGAAAAAATATTTTGAACTGCATACACCTATCGTATATTGCTGTCGAAATATATTTAATATCATTAATGAGTTATTTTTTATTTGTACTCATTTATAAACAAAGAAAAGGAAAAGTCGTGAGCGTTTAGATCCATACCTAGCAAGGCTTATCCTGATTCATCATAGCAGAAATATCTAGCTATTATTTTAATAAATACTACCTATTACCTTCACATCTGTAATTAGAAACAGAGATGTGTCTTTCAAGACTTAGTAATACATTTTCAGTAGCGTAACATTTCTTTTTTCTTAAAA
>KZ308151.1:329389-418261 GCA_000376725.2 Ladona fulva | reverse complement strand
ATAAAAGTTAAGAATAAGACGTGATTACCTCTTCGCGGTATTTTCTTTATGATTTTGTTTTCTGGTGATTTTTAATACAAAATTGTGGAATAGTCCTTATAATTTTAATATAAGCAAGAATTATATGACACTAGGTAAAATTTTAATAAGGAAGCCTCACTGTAAATAAAAGAGCTTTGGAGCATGTTTTTAATGTAACTGGCTTTTCTTTTAATACTTATCTGATAGCTCGTTCTCATAGTAGCTCCTTCATATTCTCTATATTTTCAGACTCTTTCGAACTTGTACACTCTATATTACATTAAGGTAAACTTTATGGGAAAGGAAGAGAATATATATTACTATTTTACGTGTTTTTAAGCGAAATAACCGGTTTTTTGAAAGCTCCACGAAAAGGTTTTTCTTCGGTAAACTGTGAGAAAGCTTTAATCAACTAATTAAGCAACTGAAGGGTCGTATCTAAAATTTCACTGCCTAAAAGTAATACTTGACACTAGAGTTATTATCTCTCCATATGTAAAGTGGGAGAACATGCAATGGAGAAGTTGTTTGCTGGACAACTGTCTGTTACGACATCGAAATATTTACTTTAGCTACAAAAGATTTACGGGAAAAGAGAACGACAAGGATAGTAACCTAAAGATTTACAGGAGAATTTAGTTTTAAATAGATATAGTTCCTAATTTGAGCACTTGAAAAGTTTCTTGTCAACGTTAAAATGCATGTTTTTTAACGGTCAATTGTTGTCCTCCCATCGAGTATAAACTTCTCCATTTGATGTAAATTCGAGTACGTCAAAGAATATTAGCTGTAATAAAATAATATTTCGATGGTATGTTGCAAGAGAATTTGTATTTATAAAAACTATGCTGAGTTAGCTTTCCACCTGCAATTTCGTCAGCTTGTCTTGCACTGGTTGTAATTAAGGTTAGGCGCTTCAAAATATTTTGAAGGGATTATCTATGCAACTACATGATAATGTAAAAATGAGGATTAAAATTATTTGAAACGTTCGAATATATTTTTGTAGTCAATTTTCTCCCGAATCCAATTTTTATAATTTATATTTAGGTTCATATTCCACATTTATATTTGATGTATGATAACTTTCATTGGGTTTGATTCTCAGTTAAAAATCCCGCATCATTTTTTCCCTTATGATGTATAACATATGAAATAACTATTTAGGTAAAACGTATACGAAGAATGTCATATAGCAGATTAACTATATTTGATTCATCCACCAGTCTTTCTGAGGGATTCACATAACTTAAATAGGAATCTGAGAATTGCCATCAGCCATTTTGGTGTACTTATTGAATTGAAAAAAATATAATAATTGATTTGAAATTACCTTGCTGGAGTTACTTCTAAGTTGCTCTTCAAGAAACGAATCTACATATATTTGAAATCGTACTTGAGCTTTCTTGTAATTCAGCAGCATTATTATTATTATTCGGAATTAATGTATATGTCAGGGTTTGGATTTTTAACTCTATTTTTTCAAATTTTCCATATTATGCGGAATGATGAAATACGAAGTGCGTTTAATTTCTTAAGTTTCCAAATTTTTGGAGACTTTAGAACTCGGACGCACCTCAAGTTTTCCAGTGGATAAAACACACCCCTATGGAAGTGACAACAGCCATGGAATAATGGCGACGTTGTTGTGTAAAATGTCTAAGTCTTCACCAAGAATGTGTTGAGTGATAAGAGAAGTTTTAACTTTCTGGGGCAAGTAATTTTTCAGAAAAAAATTCAGATCTTAGAAATTGGACGCACTTAACATGGTTATTATGATTCTAATAATAATAATATAATTATAATGATAATGTCTGCTTTTCAATTTGTCCGTATCATAAATATGGAAGCATAAAATATATTTCAAAAGGTATCCAGTGTCTTTTTATGTATCCAGTGTCTTTTTATGCATAAAATGTTATGCTAAACATTGAAACAAATTAATTATATAGTTCCAGGAAAATTTAGAATATAGTACTTCTGCAATTAATTACTGTACGCCTCCAGTAGCTGAAATAAATTAATTTGTAATTATAACTCTTTTAAAATTTTCGTAATTCTCTATCGTATTAGTGGTCCCGAATTTTTTTAACTCGCGCTATCGGTGATTCGGTGGGAAATGCTAACTTGCTTTGGTAAGGGAATATATTTCGAAGCTGAGTCGATTAACTTTCAAAAAAACTGCCGAAAGAATAACTATGACGTATACGCATTATCGATTGAGTGGAACTTAAAACATGAAAACACGAACTTTTCCTATTTCCAATGTTTTAGGGCGTTCCCACCACTGCGCAAAATTTCAATGCGCATTCGAAGCCCTAAATAAGTTAAAAATCAGCGTATTTCTTTCATCGGCAATACTTTAATGGCATCTAACTAGCCGCGATAGCATCAATCATTTCCAGTTATTAAATCCGGGAATTCCAATTAATTTAGAGAAAAATGACGTTTACCGGAAAGAGTGTTTTTGCAAAGATCAATAGGCATCACCGATGACGTATTTTGTTTGTTTTATCATTTCTAAATATATTCATAAACAAGATCGCGCGGTTAGCTAACAACGAGGGAATCGGGAAGGGAAAAATGGAGGGAAAATATAAATCATATCTCCACTTTGGAGCGATAGTGTCTAAAAACCCTAATAACTGGATATCCAGGCACCGACAATTTTGTTATCGAGCGCGGAATAAAATTGCACGGTGAGAATTCATCTGTTTTTATTAATATGCGCTACATTACCATTTCCGATGCATTAAGCCTTTGCATTTAAACATGCGTGATTTCGCTGGTGAAAAAATCTGCCGAGTAGCGGCTTAAATTCCACAAATGTGGAGGTGAAATTTGGGAATATCAAAGGTGAAGGTAAAAAATATTGCGTTTTTTATGGAAAGAATACGAGAGCAAAGAAAAGACGACCTTTCCCGGGTGCGGACTTCGAAAAATACCAAACCTGAGCCGTGGGATACTAAATGCAGTCGATAAACATGCTCTTCATCGGAATATTCATCAACCACATTTTAACCAAAATTATCGAACTTTGTAAGACAACGAAGCAAATCATCGATCGCGGTTTTGCAACTTGGGAGCAATGCGTTGCTTCCCAAACTCGACTTCGCGATTCAATTATTTTCCTCGATCAATTTTTCCGAATCCCTATCTAAATAAACTTAATATATAAACAATTGTTTCGCACGAGAGCATAATTAACGAGCTGCCAAACGAAGCAAATAACACCATTCCCTTTTCCTGACTAATTACGAGCAGGTGTTAAACAACCTATGGATATATGCGCCGTAATTTAATTCTCTTGTCTACAAGATGCAAGAAATATAAGGTTTTTACATCTATCTGAAGTTTTTATTTTTTTGACTTTGTGAAAATCCTCCATTGTGTAGCATTAAATTTCTCCAAACCGTAATTCATGGGTAACAAATATTTCTAAATATTAACGCATGAGTTACTATGGCCAATTTAGATTGTGCTTGTATGCCATGGTATATAGTTCTATAATCACCCTGATTAATTTGCTCCTGTAAATGCTGGCCGGAAGAGTTCAAAAGAAATCGAAAATTGCATGTCATCGCCTCGTACGAAATCAGTGGAGTTATACCATTCTGAAATGTCAAAATAGTATGACTGAGGGGTTGAAAGAATATTTTAAAGGTTTTTTCAGTCCATGCAGTACTTTTTACATCATACAATACAATACAAACGTCTTTATCGAGCGAAATTAGGATTATAGAGTCCCAACTTCCATTTATCCCTTGTCAGAATTTCGTACAAATATGGAAATGTAACATTATGCGATTTTAAACAACGATTTATGCAGATTTTAAAAAGATAATTTGAAATAAAAATAAAGGAAGAAAAGATAGAATGGATTTGTGGAGGAAAAAATACTGTAATTTTTATTTATCCCAGAAAACATTTTCCCACTGCAGGAAAACACCCACAAAGGTTAGAATATAGTACTTCTATGTGTACTATATAGTACTTGTATTTGAAAAACCTGCGAAAGTTGAAAGAGAGAGTATTGTAATCTGTAAAGGTTTATATAATGTAAAGTTTTACATTCATTTACCTTACAAAATAAGCGATGGATAACTGCGATCCAGTCTAATGGCGAAATGTTATTCAGATTCATCTAAAAAGTATCCCAGGGCTCATTGCTGGTCTAAGATCTTTTGGAGACAAAGGTACACATTTTACCTCGATATTTTCTCTTGTTGTAGCACAAAAAAAATCGCACGAACCGGAAGAGTGTATAGTTCCACAACAAAATTATCTGAAGTATTGATGAATGCAGCAAATGATATTGACAGAAATCTATCTGAGAAATCAAGAGTTCACAAGAAAGTCCTCATAAAGGTTCAGGTATTAAATAGGCACTTATATCTAAAAGAATATAGATTTGAAAGTAGAATTAAGATTCAGCACAAAATATTGGAAACGTTAAGCAGTTAATAATGAAAATTACTTGGTAAATCACAAATCATAAGTGACTAAAATTTCATAGTTCAAAGTGTTCCTCAAAATTTTCATCACGTATTAGTTCCCGTTTATAAATTATCCATTTTATTTATGGTACACTTATAGGAAACAATGGATTTAATATTCGGACCTTAACTACAAAAAAAATGATTTTCAACACGCGCTCTAGCTGTAGATATATTGGTAAAATTCTTATTCGAGAAGTTATTGAAGCGGGTTCATTTATAAAAGCAACAGTTTGCTAATGAAAGCTTAAAAAAGCTTAATAGTTAACGTTAGCTAAAGTTACTGTAAATGCATCATAAATAAGAATAAGTTCTTGTAAAATTATTCACGTAATCTTTATTGAGAAAGATGAGCGGTTAGTGAAATGGAAGGAATAACTCGTAGTACCTTCGCTCTCATATAGCATTACTTTTTCACTTTTCTCACAAATTTCTATTTATTTGATAAATTTTATTGGCAACCTTATTTTCATTTTGCTACCACTAGAAATGTAATTTCATTATGATACTTTTCTAAGTCTTGCCTGAATCACTATAAGAGAATTCCTTATTTCTGGCCATCCTCACTTATCATTGCGGAGACAGTTTGTTTGATTACAGGAATTATTCATATTATGAATAATTTTGGTGCAGTACATATTATTCCGCTAAATCAGCAGAGTTCTGTGATTTTCTAGCGCTGCTACCCCAAGGTCACTGGTCCGAATCCCGGCTAGTCGGATTTCTCCGTTTAGGGAATGGTCGTGTGCGTTCGTTCTTTGTTATTGTTTGAAGCCCACTACTGTAATAGTCCAGTAAACGGATGTTTGTGTGGTCATTGAGATATAAATAAAAAATTAATGGATACATAAATAAAATTTTACTTAAATTGACATTGTGTTGCTGTTAAAAACCGAAATCATGTTAAAGTCAATTAATAACTTTCAATGGCATCAATGCTCTTTCTGTTATATTTTCCTTAGTTTACACTTAATGTGGCTATGTCTTCTGATTGCCATTCAAAGCTCTAATTCGTGAATTATAAAGAATGTTAATGTTAAAAATAACCTCTTCAATGGTCTCATGAAAAGTAAAGATGCCCGAATATTTACACAGATGTATATATTTATTGAAGGATAAGTCTGTTTACGATTAGGAAAATTTTCGTTACATAAAACTCATAAAAAGGCATAGCATCGACAAGGGAAGTGAATTGTTTCACAGAAAGTCGCTGCTCCACGTGAGAACAACACTAGCGCCGCAAGATTAAATATGGCGTCCGATTGGACGCAGCTCACGCAGCAATGCTTTTGATACCAACTCTCATACGTAACTCTCCTAAGGCTAAAAGTTCTCTTTTTTATTGGATTACATCCTTGTAAGCTAAGCAGATGAAAAAATTGGATTTATTTCGATATATTTACCGTTTACTAAAATTTGTTTATCTAATACAATCATTTTCACAAGAAACCAGTACTATCCGCAGCAGGTATGATGTCCCGATAAAATTAAGAATTCTACCACCACTTTCTCTTATTTCGTTACAGATTAAATCCAATAGCGAAGCACTTTTATGCTACAGATCGTTAATGGATTAAATTTTATCATAGTATTGACTTGTTTTTCCCAATTGTTATATTCTCAATCCGTGTTCAAAGAACAGAGCTTATGGTTCATCTTTAAACATGGTATTAAATTTTGTCAGCATCTATTCGAAGGATTTGTTTCATTACATCAGATTTAGAATACAAGTTTCTCTAGGAGAAAAAATCGGCTCTGAAATTAGTTGTTTAAGTACAACTTATCTAAATAAAATGAGATATCTAAAAGTGGATACCTAGAAGCGGAAGTGGAAAGTGGTATTTTTATATCTACTCGTAGGGCATTTAATCACTCTTTCTATTTAAATATATCATTGGGTGCTCCTTATATTCCTTACTAGCCTTGTAGTACGCGTACCCCCGTTGCGTTATACAGTCTAAATGCTTAACAAAGAATTCAGGTTTCGCTTTCTGAGCTATGAATATATGGAACATTTTCTTAGCTATGTATTTGTTTAACCTATCTGTTATTATTAAAACCCTTGTTCTTCTTTACCAATTCAGATATAAAAATTGAGGCTAGTATTACTACTCAAAAATAGTATGTAAATTTCACTATATATAACATTATGGAATCTCTGTAAGTATCCTGCAAGCTACCTTTCGGCCTGTTGCAGCGAATGCATGCACCATGACTCTACTATCTATCTAAATGATTACTTCGCATATCGTTCGCGGAAAAATGAGTTCTCGAATCGATTCGTTCTAGCATTCATTTCCCTGATCTTTCACGCAATGTCAGAACGGTCTATGTAACAAGGCGGACGCATTATATCAGCTAAATCATTTGTCAACGCACTTTCTATAAACTTGTTCAGTCAATTCGTCTTTTGCTTAATTCTTTTAATTTCCATTCTTCCCATTCTTGGATTCCCATTCTGCGCCTTGCAGCTATGAAACTGTCACTGATTTATTGTAGCAATCCTTCGCAAAATATATCGCCTTTTGCCGCACCTTTTCTATGTTCTCTCTTCATCACCTCTTAGAAAATTTTCAACTACTTTTCATTAAAGTAAATATGATTGAATTTCGAAAGAAAATTAGATCTGGACCTTTTTTCAACCTATGAGTGGGTGTTAACAATTTCAATATTTATTCGCCAACCATAGAATCTAATTGAAATTGGGAAAGCTAATTGTTTCCGTAGAAAGTCTTTGTAAAAAATTGACCGCTTAATTGTCTAATCCTTGCTTATACACTAAAAAACCTTCAATCAGTTTAACGTAAATATTGTTTGAATTGTCACATATTCATTTAATTTCAAAATTATATCTTGTCAAGAGTATAGCTCAAAATGTCCCGTAGTTCAATAAAACAAGTGCGACCAACACATTTAGCATTACATTAAACAAATTAATGCCTAAATCTTCTACCGCAAGAGCAGGTTCAATTACATGTAAATATTAGAAATAAATGGAAAATTAAATCACAGAGATTCTCTTTAGTACTGAAAGACTGAAAAAGCCTATGAAGTAAATTCATTTTGGGAAAATTATAAGGAAATTCTCAATGACAGTAATATATCTTGCAACAAATATGCCTATTGCAATCAATCTTCCCCCAATCCTTTTCGAATTTGACATACTTGGTGCTGTATCATTCACTCCGGTTTGCTCCACGTTAGCGCTCATTAATCATAAATATTGAGGCACCAATAAGTTCCGACAAAACTTCCAAGACTTTTAATTAAACATATTTAGAGTCAGAACGCCTTCCTCCTTTGAAAAAATTCCTTTGTTGAAATTTGTAGAAGCATTTCCATTTGATTTTAACGCTCCCCATTTGCAAAAGTAAGAGGTATACTTTCCGTGATGATGTATTGTTACTGTAAAAATTTCTAAAAGTAATTTTGTCATTCATACTCCCAGATCTTTAAATGGATACATTTGTTAGGTTTTAAATGTATGTACTATTTGACATGAAAAGATGGATTTTTTATTGCCGGGAGAGTTACCACTCCTTGGCAGCAATTACATAAAAATTACAGCGAAGGAATATCCGCAAATTACTTGTTAATAAGTTATTCAGTACACCCAGTTTAAGTAATTTGACCAACTAATATAAGAGGTACTACAGGTCAATTTTGTCAATATGCCGCCAATATTTATCTCCTTACTGCCTTAGAATTTACGATGAATACTTAAAATGAATTTTTTAAATAATTTAATAGAAAACTATTATTGATTATTTTCATTAATTCAGTACTTTACGCTGTTGCTTCCAAAATAACTATCAGTTTATCTATTTAAATCTCTATTTTACATAAAAAAATAAAACTATCAGTCCTATTAGCATGATAAAACAACAGGATTTGCAGAGCTGTTTATAATAGAGCAAAGAACATACGAATTTTAAATTCCATTAGCATTGCTATCATTGTGACAGTCAGCTATTAGGAAATATCCCAAATGTCTTTCTTTACTTATCATACCTCTGTACCTCTTGCTGTCCACGAAGTTAACTTACCATTATCCTATCGCCTTTTTAAGGTTACCGTCTGCATTGAAACTGTTTCTCCTGCATGAAATGAATGGCTTACGTCCGAACATCTAGAAATAAAATAATAAGATATTAGTTATCACCCAAATTGTTTTTGAGCCGTGTTCACTACAGAAGGCAGTAAATATAGGAATCATATTTCTTAGACATTATGCAATTGCTTCTTAATGAAAAGATGTATGATATTGATTTTTGAAATAATAAATTAATAACATAATAATAATCAAGAACTTAAGGTTTAAGCTGACTTTATCCTATGATGACTTATAACTTTGATATTATGATTCCCCCTTCAATTCTATGGCAAGACTTTGACTCAAATAAATACCTTTTAATATTTCAACACTTACTCCAGGAAATAATAACAATTTTATTCCTTTGCATTAATCAAGTTACAAAAAAACATAGCTTTTGGAGGAATATAGGAACCCCCCTTCAATTCTATGGCAAGACTTTGACTCAAATAAATACCTTTTAATATTTCAACACTTACTCCAGGAAGGAATAACAATTTTATTCCTTTGGGATTTTCCGTAGGTTTTTAATCTACTAAGACACCTTCCTTTCCTTTAATCCAAGAGCTATAAGCTTGCACTTCTGGCAACGGTATACAGCCTTTAAATACACCTCTTACAATTCTGACCATTGTTATTTTTCTTAGTCACGTAATACAGGTATCAAATCTGCAGAATGATCATTACAAACGTTGGTTTCCGCGATGTGCAATATCTGATCATCACATAAAACTTCNAATATAAAATAGAAAATAAAAGAAACTTGAGACCAGCCAATAATCTTTCGACTGCTTAAGGAAAAAGACACTTCACAGATAAGCATTTGGTGACCTTAAGTATTATAACTTGCAGGTACGTGATTTCAAAACTTAATACGGGCAACACTCGTTACCGTTTTGATAGGGCTCACGATAACCCTTCTTTTGAGGTGATTTATAGGAATATTTTTACGTTTAAGTGCATCATTCCTTACTTCCTGCATGTTCTACCTGGGATGACTCTTCTAGTGTCAGTCGGAAGATACAACCCGTACGTCATTTCAGTACGTTCCCTTCCTTAGACCTACCCATGCGAGACCATCCCCTCTTCCCAATGGGAGGAAAGGGTATCTGGATCGTAAAGAAGGCCCTGCCAAAAAAGAAGGGCAGATTCCGTGCAATATGATGCCACGAGTGACACGGGGTAATACGTATAGAAAAGGAAAGCGTAAAGCGACAAGGCGTGCGTCCAAAACTAAGCGTGCCGAACTTTGTAAAAACGGAGTCAAATCGACAGCGCGATAAGAAAAAACTAGTTTCCGAGAAACTCTTCGATGGGACAAGCTGATCTGAAGAGGGAAATGTCCGGACATCCGCCGGACGGGAAAATTAATTGGCGAAAGAATAACACGACGGCGAAGGGCTAAAGGAGTGTCCCAATCTCTCTTACTAATTTCGACGCCGATATGAAAGCCTCCAGTGCGTGAGTAACTTATACTGACATCCTAATGCGCGGACACTTAGACAGAAACCCTTGCCCTACATTCAACGATTCCTTGACGGGTAACTCCGAAGACATCAGAGGAAGGAAACGGAAAATAAATATGAAAGGTATTAAAGGAAGATTAACATAAAATTCTGTTGTGCGTTATATTTCTCTTTCCTAGATTCTTAAACTGAACGAAAACCTAGGGATATGCATCATTAGAAAGCCAATAGAAGGAAAAGCATTACCCCAATGATCAAGAAAAGGCAGAAAGGGATCATTATTCGAAATAGACCGTTACATGTACTCGGGTTTGATCATTTTACTTAATTGAGATTATGCACTAATTAGAATAATATGTGTGTATAAACTAAGATGGAAGCCTTTATATTGCAAACGAATCCAGGTTTATTGCATGAATATTTGGGCCTGGTTTGAAACAAGGAATATGACAACGGCTGAATTTTTCACGTCCTCCATTTTGAAATTTATGGAAATATAGTTAAATATGTATTTGCATATAGTGAGAAAGTAACAGATAGGACACGAGTAATAAAAAGACATTTTATAATAACTATAATATGCGATTGACTGCGTATGAATGTCTTTAGGAGTTAGATGGTTAAGGCTTCTAAAATTAACGGGTTGTAATTCAGCTACTAGGCCAGCATTAATATTCCCCCGTCTATTGCTACCAAGGGTTTTACCTGTGGTACTCATTTATACAGGCTTAGTAAAGCTATTTCAGGATTACGGAATACAATTTAATTGATATCAACTTTTAATGATTATTAGAATTATTTCACAGATGACATCTATTGTGTTCGGGAAATCTATTAGATCAGCAAAGAGACCTTCCAATGAATGCAAAATGTCTTCTAGGGATGAGAAGAAATTAAAATTATTATCTTTATGATAAAAGGAATATCATAATCAACGGAGTATTTTCTACAAAATCTATCTTATATTATCTTAAGCAAGAGAAATATTTATATATAAATGTTTGATATAATTTGATATTTTCAAATGATGAGCACTCTAGTCGCTTAAGAAATTATCATTTTGGTCGACAATAGAAATAATGGAAGAATGAAGTTTATTTTTAAGCATCCTTAAGAATGGTGTTACAAGGAGTGAAGTGAACTTGATATAGTATGTTTTAGGAAATCATAAGCATAACATGGTTAAAGAAATTTTGATTGCATCGACTGAATTGAATGATTTTGATCATGTGAACTCAGTGTAATAGAGAAAACTCAAAACGAGTTCTTCCTCAAAGAATACAACTTAAATGGTAACATAAAATGTATCGATCTTTGTTAAATATTAAAAAGTACTTCAGTTTCACACCATTCACTCTAACACTTGATTAAATACTATCATCTAGAGTTCTCCCCGTTGTTATCTTCGTGTTCATTCTAAAGTTTTCAATTAATGGTTCTATTAAAAAACTGCAATCAAGATATTCACTACAAATTATGTAGTTTTGGGAGACTGAACGACTCTTTTTACAAATATTAAAAAATTTCTCTCTTATGGAATCTTCAATTTCATTACCCGACTCCCATCTCTAAATGTTCAACATTTTCTCTGAATAATATAGGTGAAAATTTTGGAAAGAAAATTTCCAAAGGCTTAAATTGACTTTTTGAATAGACCAACATTTTACATTATTGTTCCCGGCGCTGCTGGTATTTTTACCAGTTGTTCTTTTGGTACTTACATGTTTTGAGGTTACTTTAAGAATCGAATCACCGTGTAAGAAAGTATACTGTGAATATGAATATCGGGCATTCACTCGAATATTCGCTGTAGACAACGTTCATTGAAGTTTCCCTACATTTAAGTCTTAGAAATAAAGAGTAATGTATAATGTTGATAAGGAAATGAAGACTTGAAACATTTTTATTTAAAACAGAGATGTTGAACTCAGGGATTTTGGTGGACTTAATGACAAGAGCATAAACTTTCGCTGTTTCTCTATTTATACAGAGTGGAGTGTTGTAAATAGATGTAAAGTGAAATATTTTCATATAATCGCTCCATTAAATACAGACTTCCTTAGAGGAAGAGTGAATGTATATTTCTGTATTCGTTTACTTAGGATTTCTTATTTACTTTGAGTTCAACTTATTGTTTTCTACGCCACGCCGCCGCATTTTCTCCGAAGTATCTCTGCATTCGTTATTAAATTATTATTATGTTAAATTTCTAAATTTCTTAAGAAAAGAAAGAATTTCAGTAATATATTATGGGCATAACTGTATACATAGTGAACTATATAGTTTATCCTTCAGTTCTCCGAGATGTCTGAGGCTCTAATCTTTGCAAAAAATAACAGGGAGATCTCCCAACTCAATTCTTTTCCTTGCGTTTTGATTACTTTTCATGTAGTCATAAGAATTACAGCAAATCAAACCGTTACAAATATAACATACCATCTTATAAACAGAAGTATTTACAGCGATTCTCTACAAAACAACTCAGAATGTAATAAAGCATTGTTATGTATTATAAGTAGCTGATATTGCGGTAAAAATATCAAACTGTCCACATTTATTTTTATAAAATATTAAAATATATTTCTAATAAATTTTAAGCTCTGATAAGTATATCACATTTAGAAACAGCGTATAAATAAAGGTGAGGTTTATTTACCCTTAAAGACGTCCATAGTTTTCGAAAATACGAGTATCTTAATGCAGTTACCCAGTTACAAATATAACTTTCTTAAGTTAATTAACAAAACCTATTTTATCCTCGCTCTTTGATAAACACATATGTCAGTATCCGCTGACTGTATTTATAATAACAGTTGTCTTAATTCCGTAGTTCTGTGATTCCTATGCAGTTATTCTACTAACAGCATGAATCGTTATATTCTGTAGCAACAAAAGGAACAGAATCAATAATGTAGGCCGCATTTCAGCTAGTAAATACACTGGTAATTAGAAGGAAATATTTTTCTGTGAAAATCTGCTTTGATGAAGACACTTTTTGTTTCCTTCGATTGTTATCTGCTAAGACCTTTAAGGAAATTAGATTAAGAAACTCAAATCGACTCCTTCGTCCGGAAATTCATGCGTGCGCCTACTGCATGATTTAAAAGTATTCGACTGAGATTAGTATTCTTGCGTAGCGTAATATTTCAGGTGTGAGTTGATTTAATGGCAAAATAATTCTGTTGTATGACATTTGTAAAATTCCTTGAAGTGTAGTGTCCTCTACTTGTGAACAAAAGCCTTGGGTTTTGCTTATTCTATTTACCAGAATGTTAGCCCTGACCGTTATCAACACTTCAACACATCGAGAATATTCCAAATCTTTGCTAATGTTGTTTACTCAGAGAATATCTTTTTGAGATATACCTTTGCGGTTATCATCTCAAAACTATAAGAGATGTGTCAAATTGTTCATAATAATTTTGCGCGAATCGCTAGTTGACAAGACCTTCCTGGCAACTAAATGCAGCCTTAATCAGAGACTGCAAGCAATATCAATCCGCTGAAAATTCGATTGGTAAAACAATGTAATATAATAAGTTTTGCTTATGATTAACTCTATGTCGGTCAAAGTTTTTTCACCGGTCACCGTTAATGTACATATAAATTGATGCGCGGACTATCAAACAAATCACAGATGTAATACTTAAAATTATTTTAAATAGTTTTATGTAGCCTAGAGTCCGAGTTTTTAGTAATTTAACAGAAAATGTAGGGTGTGGAGATGAGGTAAACAAAGATACGGTTCCGAACAGAAAAGTTCGAAGTTCATCGCTAGAAACACTATACTTGTAAGATTACAACACATTTTGGCTAGAAAGGATAGCAACAGAAAAAACATTCATCGCAAATTTTAGACTTAATAGGAGGTCAACATACAAAATGGTAAGCAAAAGGTGATCAGTAATAACTCTTGAGAGTGGATACGCGTAAATAAATCATATATACATCCCATAACACAGTACGAACAGTTTATTGGGAGTCAGAAGTATGGTTATTTAGAACGTAACAGCTAAGAATGGCCATGCACTGGAAAAATCATCTCGAAATGCTTCGGATGTGTCGCCATAGTTCAGGCGGCGGACGCAAGACCCCGGCGGCGTCGGAGTTGTCGACCGCCGTGCCGATATGCACTCCGCACCACCGCGCGGTGCATCCGTCAATGAGCGACACTGTGACGATATGCGAACATCATGCCGATAGAAGTACTGTTCCTTAAGCTAGAGTAAATGTGTAATCTTTCCATCGGTATTTGGATAGTGCCAGAGAAGGGCCGAGGATTACTTTCAAATATCACCTATAGAAACTCAAACACGCGAAAGTGTTCGAAAAAGCAGCTGACATTCGTTGACATGAATGGATTAATAGATTTCACCTTTCACTCGGCAAGTGCCTATCAACTTAGTTACAATACCGAAGTAAATCAAACTGACGAACATCACTTCTGTGAATGTGAATATATAATTAGGAGGCATCTGAGAACGCGGTGTAATCATTTAATGATGTCAGAAGACGATAAATATAGAAATAATAGACGATAAATCGCCTATTATTTCCATTACAGTATCTAACTCGATGCTAAATTCTCAGAATTTCTATTATCGTAGACATTCAACGATTTAACAGTGTTCTATTAGTTCCCTTACAAAATCTAATTCCCGGGTTCGATTCCCAGCATCGAGCGAAATGAACTAAGTTGTTGAAACACTTTTAACAATATTATCAAAGTAGCGTTGTGGCTATGATACAAATCACTCAGGTAAAATTCGCTCCAAGAGAGAAGATCTGATTAGCGAAGAAAGATTTTCGAAATATTCATTGGTACAGAATTTTTAGGCGAAGTAAAAGGCGTTGTAATTCCGGTAAAAAACGAGTGTCATCTCTGAGAGGCGTCGACGAAGTTTTACAAGGAATTAATAACAAACACAAATAATTATTTCTGGTTGTTCTTTCCGCATAGCATCAGAGAAAATAATAGAGTAGATTAGGTAAAGTGTTAATTCTAACCTCCTGCCATATGCGACTGGCGGCTTGCGGGGAGCGAAAATAAATCTAAAAGCTAATTCACATTCATACATAAAATACATCAAAAAATCAGAAAGCTTCAAAATTCCGGCAACACAAGTATAATGTCTTAAAAGTAACATTGATTATGTTTGATTCGCTGAGGCGAAAATTTTCCGATGCAATAAAGATTTCTAGTGGGAGCAAAAGTTTACTTTTAACACAATAATATTCACGTGAGAGATGTGTTATAACTGGTCTGATTTAGCCCTCACAACAGATTTTCAGTATCGACTCATTCTTATCCGATGTATAATTGTACATGAGTCATCTGTTTATCGAGGAGATGTAGATAAACTAAACAAAATAGTTTCTTGGTACGAGCATACAGGGTTGCTGTAAGTAAGGCAGGATACTTAGGGCAGCAATATTCTGCATAACCAATCAGCTGCTCTCACTCATCCCTCATTATATAATACGTTACTTACTTCTTTATTGAATTGATCTCTTGAGAATTTTTTTACTGCAAAATAGCAGAAACTAACATGTGTTGCGATGTACTGATTGTTATTGATCCAAATGAATTGCGTAGGAGAGCGTTTATTGTATGAAATCAACGTTATTGTATAAATTGAAGATGAATTAGGGGTTTAAAATACTCCAAGAGCCGTTTAGCCGGCGGTTCATGCCTACCTTATGAGGCCATAACAAGGGAAAGGAACTGATTAACCGGCCTTGTACGGATCATCTAATGCGCATTTCAATGCCAATGCTATTATCTTCAGAGAGAGAAGTTAAGTCCTAATTTTGTTGCACCATGAAACCCTTAAGCGTTTAACGATGGAAAATAGAAAGCACACGGTACCGCTGGGAAATAAATCAACTGTTCTGATTCCATAGGATTCGAATAATAAATCCCCATATCGTTAAAAAGATTTATCTTAGAGTTCTTGACTGATTAAAGCGAATGCGTAAATGAATCGAAGTGATTTGATTCCAAAATTCAAATTCCAAATCATTTATCGAGTTTAATTGCAGAAAGATGTCTTTTTGGATTTGAAAATATTCATTCGATAGCGTGTTTTTTTTAATGTAAACGTAATGCATGTGTTCATGCATTAGATCAAATTCCTTCTCTCATCGCCGAAATAACCAAGTTTCCTCCACAACGGGCTTCGGTAAAATTTAAAAAATTAACTCAATCGGAAATTTTAAAATTTCAAAACTTAATACGCTAGTATATACTAAGCATTGATGCAGTAAGTAAGCAAGTTTACATCACATTTCCCTGTTCCATCCGGAGACTGAGTTTTAGCGTGTTAATTCTCAGAAACTTTCGCATCGAGTCAGGTTCTCTGTGTGTATTGTATGCTCATTTGTGATAGTGACTTAGAAGTACGGTAATTGGATAAGAGAATATTTCACCAAGAAATTTCTAAGCACTTATAACCTTATTCTGTCAACCAGTGAATCTAACGAATGAACGCTTAATTAATATAGAATGTTTTTTGGCTGGTATTTCCGCGTAGTAACATCTTCATCCACATAAATATCCTGCAAGCCACCTTTCGGTGTGTGAAACTTGACTCGGAATATATAAAAAAATTATTCTGTCATTTTCACAGGCGCTGTGAAAATTTTGTTTCAGTCAATTATTTCTTATCTAATTTCTATCTATAATTCTAGGCCGTACTTCGTGGAACGGCATTCTGACAAAGTAAGAAAAAAGAACTTCGTAAATGTCCACACTTAGGTGTGGAAATATACGAATTTACTTCGCAAACTTCCACACCTAAGTGTGGAAATTTACTAAGTTCTTTTTTCTTACTTTATTTCTTATCTGCTTGAATTAGCTGACGAACATGGCTTCTTAGATGAAATATATTTATTTATAATTAATTATCACGGTAACTGCAACTAATCGGTGGGCCAGGTGGCAACGGTCCACGGAAACGTAAGAAAAATAATTACTAGATCTGCCCGCCATTCGCCCAAAGACGGGAAGAAAACCCCTCCAAAAACCACCCGTGGATAGTACAGATCTGAACGATAATTACATTATTCTTGAGTTATTAGAACACCTGTACAGAACACTGATACAATAAAATATAAAGAAATCATACATTATTATGTTCTGTACGTTACAATCAGGAAAAATAGTGTTGTAGATTACATAGAAGTCTATCTTAGGATGTTGGCGTGAATGTACACCATATGCCATATGCCACTGGCTGAACACGCGATAAATAGCAAATTTTAATGGCTTTACTTTCTCTGAAAATACTTTCAGACTATGAACCTGGAGCCATAAATGTAGATTCAAGGACCTCATGCTGCCTGCGGTTTGTGCGTTTACCATTTTGCCTTTATGGTTCTATTAAGGACTATTTCTATGAAATCTTTCTTCGCGATTTTAAGAGGATTCTAGAAAATGAAAGCGAGTTCATGATTTTTATTTTACAGAAACGTTATTCAGAGTTCGAAGGGTCCTTTTGTTTTTACCTTGTGAGTGTCATTGCACGTATAGGTGTAATTGTAAGAAACATGCTCAAGGCTTAATTCAAAGCCATGACAAAAGGTGACAGGTGAAAAGGTGACATTTATCATTTGAGGTTTACTAGCGACCTTCTGAAAAGGACTGAATGAGCGTCAGGAAACAGTGATTCCCGGTGAGCGTTGTTTACTTCATAGGCGCCGATTTCTGAAACCCTTTGCGCAGACTCCGCCATGACTTGGAGGCAGCTTTCAGCGTCGCGACGGCCTTGCCTAAATATTCCCAGTCGCTCCAAAGCCGTCCTACATAAGCTATGGTCATATCTACTTCCGGCAACAGTGCGAACGAGTATCATTTCACCTTGCTACCTTAAAGCAAAGCAACTTCTTAAAACTGGCCATAACACTGCGCTTATTTTAATGTTACGCTTTTCTTCTTAACAACTGGGAATATCGGACGTATGCGGATGATTAGCATTTTATCCTAGGACGTTGAAAGTACGAGAAATCATACTGCGAAATGTGATGCTCACATCACTCGTCCGTCATGATTTTTTTACCTCATTCCCCGCGCGGCCATGTTTTATTTATTGAATTCGCGGTTGATCAAAAATTTATGGGCGATATTTTTCGCGATTCCTCACGAGTGAAAAAGAGAGCGAAAAACTAAATTGAACCGGTGGTAGCATTCGAATATTCGATTTTATTTTAACTGAGGCCCGGAGGTAATTAAGGAATGGCTTTCCGCCATATTGGAAAATGGCGGAGTAATTTTTTGAATAAAATTTCGTCAGGAATGGCGCGAGAGATATATTTCCCTGGGCGACACATAGATGCGTTGTGAAACAAGAACTTCACGTTTAGACAATTTTTTACCTTGATTGATCACGATGAATGCTAATATATACTGTTTTTAGAGTTTTTCTTTGATATGCATCAAATAAATCAGAAAAGGCGGTCAGAATCAAAGATTTTTATTCAGGTGATTAAAGAAGTTACATAAATAATTCTAAGGTAGATATTAATCAGAGGTTATCGGTATAAACAATTCCTTTTAATTTTTTATCCTTATTAACTTCGCCTTTCCGAAGAAGAATTTTTTATTTCTGAAGTTCTTCGTCTACTGCAGTTATATCCTATACAATTTAAACCCGAGTTTTCCAAAATGTAAGAAGTCATAGAACTTCTGTTGTATACCAAGAAAGTTAAAAAGGCAACATACCGTTGCGATGAAGGAAGAAAAATCTATCTAGCAGATGATGGGAACGATTTAAGGGCGATTTCTTACCTATCAGCTTTGTATCTTTAGCAGGTGTGAACAAGTAATCTACAATTTACACTATTAAAGCCGAGGTTGAATTACCGTTGGACAAGCGGTACGTCGGAAGATAAATTTTACATCCTTGCTAGTCTTAGATTAGTAACCATTCCAACTGTACCTTATGAGAGGGTGAATCACGAGAAAGCCGTAAATGTTCACTATGGAGTCATTTCTTCAAAGAGCTTCCTTGCCTTTCCACTTATTTATGCCTCTGAACGTACATATAAGGTCAAAGAAATGGATGGACATAATTTCAGTGAATTTAGGAGAAATGGTTGGCGATTTTGTTTTAACAATTTTTTATTTTTGCTTTTTATTCCGCAGTTATGATCACAGAAAAGCATTATGCTCTAAGTTGCTGTGTCGTTTAATCTCACGAACAACATATGAGGGGATTATGAAGTTGAAATGTAAAGTAATTCGTGAGTAACTAAGAGCTTGTGAGCTGCTTGCAGCGCTTCTGAATATATCAGTTTGAATGGCGGAATGTGGCAGTGAAAAGCTGACGTTGAGAAAAATGAAATGAGTTATAATTCATTTGGAATATATTTCTTCTTTGGAAGGAATAAATTATTCAATAGATCAAATACTGAAATAGCTGTGTCCATATTTTGAGATTCTTCTTTCTTTCAAAAGGAATATAACTTAGATAAAGGCTAAAGTAATCTCCGATTGAAAAATGTATAGTTAGAATCTACATTAAGCGTTGAACATCGTTCTTCTATCAATATTTAAATATTAATATTTCCCAGTTAAATTCTAGTTATATGAAGGGAAATTTCGACATTTTTGAGACACAGACTAGCGTTAAAATCTAGAAAAATAGAAACGTAGCTATGGAAAGCCAAAATTTTGGGCTCTCCTCTGAATTTCCTGAGTTTCATAATCTTGTTTAATTTCATGGCATCATACTTCTTCAGAGATAAAACTTCCTTCTGTTTCAGACCAATTGATGAATCATTCCAGTTATATATACATTTTTATATTCCTTACGTATTATTCTAATTTTATTTAGTTTTTCACGGTTCAATACTTATAAATGCACCGTTGGCTTTATTTTCGAATATTTACGCAAATGAAATGAATCCTGAATCGATTAAATGTAATAGAATAACACTTAAATGCGCCAATCAGAATATCCATATGAGTTGTCACACTCTTTAATCATCAACAGAAATGTTTATTATACATTTTATATATTAAACTGAACACCTTTTTTATCTTTAATGCCTTATGCCTAAAATATCACAGCATTTAAGACTGTAGTAATCGTTTCTCGGAGAGATAACTGTTTTTAGAAAAGAAATTTATTTAAACAGCCCTGTTTGACCTATTCGGCGAATAACTTAGAAATTTAACTTCCCAAGAATCATAAGAATCATTTTCGCCTACAAGGATTTTATGGGACGAAATTAATTCTTAGTTTCCAAGCTGTAGAAAAATCATCTCATTCCAGGCATCAGATATGTCAGTGATGATGAAATATTTTCACTATTCTTGAGGACATTTTTCTGTTTTAAAATATTTATGCTTTACAATTAAAAATTATTCAGAACAATATGTTCGCCAACATGATTTTTCATATATAATCCAGTTTATTCCTTAATTTATTTTCAAGATCTATGTTTCATAAAGTTCAGCATAATTTCTTGAGACCTTTTCCTGCTTTGCAGGTAATATAACTGGTATACTTTTATCAAGTTTATCATGATTTCCTTTTCCCTCTTTTAACACTTCTAAATATTTCTCCAGTTGCGTTTGATAATTCATCACCACAGAGAGTCGCCTTCGCAACTTTCCGTTCTTAATACAATATAATAAAGTGTTAATTATAATGCACTTTACAGATAAGTGTGAAACAATAAAAGACGGCTGAGAAGTCGAAGGATAAACGTTCACAAGATTTAGTACCTAACTCTCTGCAACTTTTTCGTTGTGTTCTCTAATCCTGTGCTGTTCAAAACCTGTACCTCGGCACCATGTTGTGTAGCATTCCACGTTGACACATTCTACAAATTTCGCACTATTTATCTGCTTCATTTTGCTAGACATTGTGGTTTAGTTGGAATTCGCAATAAAATATTATAGTTATCCACGTATTTTATATTCAAACTTGATCTTTGTGTAAAACATAACGAGTGGTTTAGTGTACAGTGAAGTGTATCGTGAAATATGAGTTACGGGAAATCACTGCCATAAGTTATCAAGTCATTCAATTTCTTTCTCTAGTTACTTCTCGAAAACACTGTCCTGCAGATCAATAGCCCATAATTAACGCATTTAAGCTAATTTGTGACTTATTTTGATACTCTCTAGACTTCAACGTCTCACGAGACAATTGACGTCTAATTCTTATTTAAAAATTATGAACACGATACGCGTACATAATAAATCCTTTGTACATCCAATCAATCACAATATCTTCTTGTTAAAGGAAGTAATTTAAGGTTTATATGGCGGATTTGTTTAATAGGTTATAACGGTAACTTTAAATATGCTAGGTTACAATTAAAATCTTGGGGATTAATAACAGCACGCGGGAAATATTTTGGGATAATTTAGCCATTTTCAATAGTACATTAGTTTTAATAAAGTAGTTTTACAAAGTTGTATGAAAACAATGTTTCTAAATGTAATTTTAGGAAAAACACTCCGTCACAATATCTTACTAGGATATTAACAGGAAGTCATTTTCATGCATCAGCTGTTGAAATTAGACAGTAAAATCTTATATATCCTTCCTGTAAATCAAATTCCAATTTAGTGATGGATAAAAGCAGATCATACTATTGTTTTTATTATTAGTAATAAATAAATTACTAATGTATATTATTAGGTAATCATTATTTTAAATGAGACAATTAATTAGGAAACATGTGAATAGATTCGGTTCTGCTGCTCACTTTTTTATTTGCTATGGTTCATCGTCATAAGACATTTGGCAATGTATATATGACACCGAATTGTGAAGAATAGATTAAATGTTTTTTTTCATAAATTGACCATTTTGTCAGCATTTTATCAACGTTTTTGGCTTCTTTAAAGCTATGCACAAGAAATTCAGCAATCAGAGATTTTTTATGACCAATTGAAGTAATGGTAGAGAAGAGGGCAATTTTTACTCGCAAGGAGATATCTGTTCGCAGAGGTTGGACATCTGTCATCGTATTTGTGATAAATCATCCGCAGCTCTCCGTTATGCAACTTTTTTAGCATATTATCTCCCTTTCCCATTACAAATGTTTTGCTTATTTTATGTTTTATCTGAGCAGTGTAATTATTTATACCAGAAAAATAAAATTTTTCCCTCCTCTGACTTCAAATGTGAATCACTATGATTGATGAAACTCGTTTTGAAATATATTTAAATCCGTATCTCGTTCCGTTGCAGGACATTTCCATGTATTTCGCTTTTATAATGAAAGTATTGGCACCATTTTGCACATCAGGATTCTATTCATTGTTTCGCTCGGATGGATTGTGACTGCTACGCTTCCTATTGTACACAAAATAATGGCGGTATCGCTAATCAATCACATAATTGGAAAGTTTCTGGGCGATAAATTTGCCGCTTCTATTTCTTTTGCTGCGTTTTCTCTAGCACTGCGCCATGATAGATCTGTCACGCTATGATCGCAATTGTTCGACGCTTTGATCGTGATCGTGATTTGATTTATGTAGCTGCTTCGATCTTGAAGGTGCATTATCCATCTTGAACTCACCCGAAAATTTTAACGAGAGAAGATGTTATGTTCGAACACATTCCTTCAATTTACCAACAAGAATCTGTCAAGAAAAAGCTTATGTTTTCCATACACATACACATTTACGTTGGGTTTCATGTTAAAATTCTTTTCTTCGACCCAATTTTTCTATTCAATTCAATGAGATTTCAGTTCTAAATATGGCGATCAAAATTTCACCCATCTGTAAGGTGTGTTGTGAAATACACTTTACATGAGTGTAAAATACCATCGAAGGATAGAAGTTTACGCAATTTGGTACCTAACTCTCCGCAACTTTTCCGTTATGTTCTCTAGTACAGGCCTTTCCAAAAGATATACCACGACACCATGATGTGTAGCAATCCACGTTGACACATTCTTCAAATGTTGATCTATTTATTGGCTTCATTTTCGCAAGACGCTATCGTTTCATTGTAATTCGCGATAAAAATATTATCATTTTACATAATTTTTTTGAATTTAATACAAGGTCTTTATTTATGTAACATAGCCAACCAATTATTATGCTGAAAAAGATATTTACTTACTTTTCGTACTCGAATAACGAATATGTTGCTGCATGCGGGCGAATGAACTCTTGTACAATACAAATCGAAGATGGTCAAACCATGTAGCACGCTAGTCATTCCATCTTACCAGTACAAGGATTTACTGTTAGAGCTTGCATTTGCTGTTATTACTCGTATTTTACAATTTAGAGTACAATATTAAATCGCACATTGGCTAACGAAGGTAAATACGAAATGGATTTACGTTCTTTCCGAATTGGATTCACCATTTTATCTTAATAAACGAAGGAAATTTTGCTTAATAAAAGAAATTGCATTGGATCGTATTTCTAAAAATATAGCAAAAAGTAAAGTTACACGAAAATGCAACAAATTTTGATAGTTTTTTTTATTTCAATGCAAAAATTTCTCGATAGAAGCACCTATTGATGACAGCCAAGAAAAAATATTCGTGAAACATAACGTTTTGTAATGAGTGTGGTGGAAAAGCTAGGAAAGGGTGGCGAGAAAACTGTAACCCCACGAATTCTTCTCTGTAAGTCTTTATAACTGTATCAAAAAGAGCCAGTTCAATAGTTTATGCGAAACTTGTATGATAGGTAGAATATTTCACTTAAAAGTTAGTTGCAAAGTTATACATTAAACATATACGGTACTTTCTAATCACCGGGGAGACTGCAAAAAATGGCGTGTATACCAGAATATTCGATTATTAAAATTACTTTTACAATGGTTAACCTGGAAAATATTATATTCTACGGTTTATTTTTCAGTAAATCGCGCATAAGTAATTTTTTAACGTTTATACCAAATGGATTTTATCACGGATTCTATTTCTCATGCTCCACAAGCCTTATAAATAGCCATAAAATATTGCGTGTGGAAATTTGCCCCTTTTTATTGAGCATGTTTCAAAATAATATCCTTTTTTATCACCAAAGAAGAAGCAGTTAACCAAGCACCAAATAGAGATTGATTTTTCAGACTAGTTCTGTCATTCTCTCTGGGGCAACCATTTTTCTAGCCTTCCGTGCCAGCATAATTGAGGAAATGTTTTATTATTTTAATTCCTTCGTTACGAAAATTCAGAATTTCGAAATTTCAAAAATGTGGATGTTATTATATTGAACATTTCTTTAGACTTAACTTTAGATTCACGTTGACAACTCACCGGAAATAAAACATATTTTAAATACCTTTCGAATTTTAGACTAGTTAAAACGTCAGGAAATTGGCAACTTATAAACACCAAGGACAGCACCACTGAGCACCAGCACTTATGTTCATTTTCGCTCGTTTCGTATCTGTTGTTAGCGTCCAACTAGGAAGTACCTAATCTTTCGCCCATTAAAATGAATAATCTTTCGCTACCTCTGTACCACAGTAGTATTTATCAAGGTATTTGAACAGTCATTGGTCGAAGAGTAAGTGTTGTTGCAATATTCTTTTTGGTTATGACAACATTAGTATTTTTAAATGGACCTGATTCTTTTAATTATTAGTATAGAAGTAATAAAAAATCCGAGAATCGCGTTAAGTACTTTCGCCGTTTGTTCCCGTTTTACCGAAGGAAGTCGTCCTGTTGGTGACTTGGAATATGGTCAGCTTGAAGAAGGGCCAAAAATGATCAAGAAAGTGTTAATATCTTCTTACCAATCGCGCTGTCATTCTCTCACTCTCAAGATAGATTAATGAAATAATAATGCTCATAGAATCCAAATCATTAAGTAAATAATTTTGATAAATTTTTCGGCCGATAACATTTTCAAAGGAGTGCCATTAATGTTTGCCGAAAAGAAAGCCCAGCTGTTTATGATATCAGATTAAGTTAATTTACTCACAGTACTTGGTTTTATGGTATTTGGCGAATAAATTATTAAAACAAGCATCGGGCAGGGATACACTCTATTTTGCATTCATAAAAGTTTCAAAAGTAAAAATTTGACATCAGTTTATATTTATGTTTCCATTCTGAGAGATTTCTTAAAACCAGCTATGGCTTTTTGTTATTGTGTAATGACGAATGCGTATCGAATATTCATTGGGCCAGAGCACCAGACAAGCTTTAGTACTAATAAATGCGTCCTCGAATCAAAATCGGTCTTTCAATCAGAAGAAACTTGCATAATCGACCATCTCCGAAGCTATCGTTTTATTTTGAAATAAATGAATTTTATAGCATCTAAAAATATTTTAAGTTTTCTCCTTGATGTTGCAAAATTACATCGTATCAGAGAATAGAAAGCCTTCTATTTTAAATGACCGCTTCTCGTGCAGTCTTAGGGCATCTTGTACATCACGAAACCTAACTAACGCGCCAGTATAGTACATTATTATTATTGTCCATATTAACATTTCTTGATTAAAAACTAACAATTCTATAGCATATCAGTTGCTTCATTTAGGCTTTGAATTTAAGTCATTAAAAGGAGGGTTTTATTTTTGTTCTCCTATTCCTTCTTAGCTTTTGAATAATTTTTCAACTGTCAATTGGATAGTAGTATTTGATAGATTAAATAGAGATCGGCCAGTAACATCTACAATATCCGGCAGATCTTTAAATTGTCAGTTAATAATTGAATTAAAATTCGTGATAACTTAAGTGTGACAACTTTTTACCGAAGTCTTCCCTAACAATTACACATTTAATGTGCATGCAATGGTGCGTTTTTATGCGTGCCGGTTGTTGAAATATTTTATCAATTTGACTTGAGAAGCCTTGCCAACGTTTTTTCTCCTTGGCTTCATTACCCATAAATGATGATACTTCCACCTGTATTTTTTTATGGTTAACCTACTTGAACAGCACCATAGCAATGGGGAAACGAGGAAATAACTGGCGTAATCAATGGCTCAGTTTAGAGATGAAGATAAGATTCGAGAACAATGATATTATTCCCATGTCTTACATCCATAAAGCTAATAAAACCACCGGAAGTTCTCCGTCTCCGTTTTTATCATCCTCCTGTTTTAGATATGGCATGATCCTGTCCGAGTGTAGTGCAGCGGCTACGGGTGTTAGTCATCAATTAGTTAGGCCGTAAACGTTTGAGGGAGCTACTTTTACTGGATTGCATCGAAATGTTTAATTGTGTCTGTCACATTTTCGAAGTAATGAGTAAATCGCGAATGGTAGCGAACATGTAGTGCCGTTCCCGTGCGTTGGATCGAAGGCGCTCTTCCTACGGCCCCTGCAGGGAACCGACCCATTGCCGACGTTGCGACCAGCGCCGCGCCTCCATTTTCAATGACGGTAACACCTACTAGGGGAGATTTACGGATGCTGTCAAATGTTTCGTATTGTAAACGACAAAAGTTGGAAATCGCTTCCTTAATTCGGATGAATGATGCAAAATATCAAGAGAGGAAAAGATGTCACAATAAGATTAAGATTTTGCATCGGTAATTCTCAGTTGTAAGAGTGTGAGAGTCGATAGCGGTGACGTAATTTTTTTCGCCGAAGATAATTAACTCCATCATGGCTGGATCGAATGGCGGAAGGATTCGGTTTTATAATGTTTTATACATTCTATCGAATTAAGGCGGAAACCTCCTTTTTGCGGAGATGTATTCAATTAGGAGCGAAGAAAATGTCCGTGGACGATGTTACGTTTCGTTCATCAGGCCTCACCTTGAATATGCGTGTAGTGCATGGAATCCTGTCGAAAATGCTGTATTCGAGAATTGTGAGAAGTACAGCGAAAGGCTAATTGTTACGAGAAATCAGTGAGCGTTGATCAAATGCTTCAGGACGCAGGATTGGAATTTCTATAAGATGTATGATTTAAACAAAGACTAAGTTTACTAAATGTAGATTTTAATGCTTCTATTTCTGTATCGAGAACCTACGACCAATAGATTAGAGGTTACAAATAATAGATCGCCTGTGTTTGAGAATTTGACAAAGAAAATAAACAGGGCATTTCCCTTATACGTCGCGTTAATCGCCATTTTGTGTTTCTGGACCAATGATTAAACTTCACAACCCTTCCGTAAACGTTTGTGAGATGAGTCTTTGAATCATAATCCTTCTGTAAGCCTCTCTTTTGATTTCTAAAGGTCTCATTTAGCTTATATTGGTAATTTCTCTTCCGCGATAAAGTTTTAAATTACATTTTAGGTTCCAGAAAATATTTCTGCCTCCAAATATGAGAATGTATCAAATCTGTAAACGATGTTATCCTGAAGCCGATTTTTCATTCATTTCTACTCGTTTCTAGCTTTCAGTAAATAAAATATCCTGAGAAATCTCCATCAATAGCCTTAATGAACACTTGGAAATGTGTTTTCATGTCGTAAATCGTTAGCAATAACTAAACTGTATTGAAAATGAAGTACAACAGTAGATTACGGCTTGCGACACTACTATGAATGAACTTTAAGCTTGGTATAATTAAGCTAAATACCCGGATATGTCGGACATATTTCCCGTTCACTCTACAAGCTTTCTTAGCGCAATTGAATTGCAAGATTGTCACTGTTGATGTAGAGAATTCACCCATCGGAATAAGGGGTATGAAGAACTAGCTGCCATGCTTTTCTGACGCACTGTGAGACTATACTATTCAAACAAACTTCTCCATATATAACTCGTAAATTACTTTTTTAACTAAACGACTTTCATATCTGGTTTCTTCCGAAACAGAAACGAATTCCATGATTTCTTAACCGTGAATGACTGAGTGAAATGAGTCGGCGATGAATTACTGAAAGGAAATAGTATGAATCGAAAGAGTAGTCCGACTTAGCCGAGATTCGAACCGGGATCTCCCCTTCGCCAGGAGAATGATTTTACGAATTGAGTCCTCAATTGGTGGGATTGATAGATCCGGGATCGAGACTAGGAACAATTGGACTTATTTCTCTTTCGATTCGTTTTCTCACATCAAACGTTTTTTCAACCTTATCTCTTGCTTACTCAAATAAATCTGAATCAGTCACACAAATATTCTCTCTGGCTAAAATCTAACTATCCCTCAAGGCATGGTGAAGATTTTTTTCTGAGAAATCCAGATTTCTCCCTTAACAGACTATTTCCATCCTTCTTTATATAATATAATACTTTATAATATTTCCGTACATAATAATACTTTTTCATTAGATATTTTATGCAGTAGGAGGGAGCTGCACAAATTTCGAGTGGGCATGCCATCAGCCATGATATTGAAATCAAGGATGCGCTTCAGGGTAAAACTATGGAAAATACCCGACTGACGCACCTGTGTAGCATTCGTGAAAGATTACAAATTTATAATGTTAATGCTTATTTGAGAATAAGAAGAATGGGACTGAATCTCCATTAAATTATACATATCATCCGATTGAATTGGGAAATGATAAGGTAAAGCTAGAAAGTGCTTGAGTCGAGTTGATGGCTGATCACAGGAAATAGCGTAACTGTCCCAATCTCTAGTAATTTAAAATGAATGTTATCAAGCGGTTAATTTTGTGGATTTGCACAAATTTTGTCATTAAATACTGAACTCTTGTTATTTGTTTTGGTGGTAAAAGGTATGATTTATGTTAAAGTTGATTTTTAAGCAGCTAATAAAATTATGTCAAAATACTTCAGCCTGAGAACACTGGTGGAACAGACTTTCGCACTTTATATTCTGGTCTAACGTTCATATGATCAAGCATTACTTCGTGTAATATCACCTAAGGATGTCAATTCGTTGACGAACTCGGTCCTTAAAAATCTGTTGTGGAGCTTGAAAAATTAATTATTTTTCTGTTAAATGTATTCATTCTGTTCCAAAATAGTGATTCTACATCTTTACTAAGTCATATACTGCAAATGGTTGGGAAGGATAGGGTTTTAATTGAAGTAATTAAGCGTCGGCAGAGGAAATTGGTGGGTCAAATAAGGATTACTTAAGAAAGTAATGAAGGTATAATTCAAGGGAAGAGAAAGAGAGGAAGACAATCGCAAAATATGTTAGATGACATAGGTGGGGTAAGTTATCCAGGAACGAAAGAAATGGCATTGCATAGGGAATATTATCTTTATTCGATTTAATTATTAAAAACCTTCCGAAAGGCAAATCACTTATGATGATGATGATACTTTTAGACATTACGCATCATCAATGTTTAAAAGAATAGATTTTACGGATTAGGAACGTCGTGAGATTTACGACATTACGATTACTCGTATAATATTGTAGAAAATTTACCTCGTAACTCCTTAGTTAAATAGATTTTAAATTGATATTTAGCCCAAGTAACACTTTGCGGGATGTATTTTACACATTTTAATATAAAACTTTTGATTTCTAGTAGTCTTAGAATCTGATTAGACTGTTGTGACAGCCGCTTGGAGCAATTGCTTCCCAGTGTGAAAATTAATTTAATACGGTTTTATGCAAATATTACTACTGAGCGTCCTTTCGAACCAATACACTTTCTTCGAAACCCAATAACATTCATAGCGCTGTGGAAATGACATCTCTATGCGAATCGGTGCATCATAAGCCCTCGCCGAAGTTCGCCGTCGACGGGTGCCTTTTTCGCCGGGAGCGGCACTAGCCTCCGCGCGCCATCCCAACCTACGTGTGTGACCCTCCCCGGGTTCGAACTAGGTTCGCACAGCTGACAGCTGGCATGCGTTTGATTTCTGAACATATTTAACTCTAATATGACTCGGACACAATTTTTCATGTTTCAGAGTAATAATTTTTTAAGTTATGGAACAGTTATTTTTCGCGAAACATAAGCTTTCCGTCAGAGTCAGTCGCCATATTTTCAAAGTGTATGTTAACATGTTGGAGCCGATTTATAACTTGAAGGTTTATTCACTTTTTGCCTACGTAATTAATCCTGCTAACCTATATATCGAGTGCCGCATTTCTAGAACATATCCTTACAAGGATGAGGCCTCATACGACGTATTCACAACATTACTTAGACTCTAAAATTCGAATCAGCCAAGAATAAAATCAAAACGTTCACCAAAGTTATTCTCGTTCCTTATTTAGAAAGATTTTACGGAAAAAACATACAGTGAGTCTTTATGAATTTTCAAAAACAGTCTTTTCGCCTGAATTCTCTCTGCTCTTTATCAACAATCCTAGAACACCGACAGAATAATTTTCGTGACCCCGATGGCTATTCCTCCGATATGAATGTCTGCTTATCTGGGATAGTGGCAAGAAAAGAACTTTTGTTTCACTCAAAAATATACATGATTGAGAATTATATCTGGTGAGAAGAATTTTAGCACAGTTTTTCACAGTTTTCCTTATCCAAAGATAATTGTCTGTAAATGATGCCACCATGTGAGCAGACGCGGGATTCACATTGCTGCAGAAATTAATTAATTGTAGGAATTGATTCCTCACTGTAAATTTGTAAAACATCGAATGTGTAGACCATTCAGTGGATATACTTTCCTGAAATTATTTTCGAATACAATATACCTCATTGGTAGTTACTGTTTTGGTATCTATCTGTATATGGCAGCAGACACTGGGAAAAGGTGTTCTATTTAGCCCGAGGAAGTTTCTTAAAACTAAAGGATAAACAGAGGTGAAAAATATTCTTCACATCAGGTATAATAAAACATATGAAACAACATGAAAAGTTGAAAATTGTAATATTGTTTAACTTATTTCGAGTATGGCATGAATTTAAATTTAAAATTACATTTGTGAGTGATTTAAGGATGCACTGCCCTGTATATACAACTAATAAAATTTCCAAATATCCCATGTTAATATGATTAATTGCAAATTCTTTGTCGGCTTTTGTCTCCTCCAAAACGTATTTTATATTTTATATGCAATAGATTGCGCTTAGAATTACTGCAGGCCCCAACACAAAAGACAGATTTCAATTTTTACCAGCAATTTTCGTGTTTCCTTTTTTCTTAAGCTGTCAACATCATATTTTTACGGATGAAATGTAGTGAACATGTGGCGAGAGCCTTTCGGGATTGCTCGGTCAGAAGAAGCCGATTAAATTAATTTGAAACGATCCCTATGGAGAGAATGTGAACAATTTTTATAGGACTGGAAAAAGTCCTTGCAACTAAAATAAAAAGTAGCTGGAATTGCCGCAAGGGGGAACCATCGAGGTTAAACGGATCAATTCGATCACTAACACAATAAAATCCCTTGCTTTGAATTAGTTATTTTTGTTGACTTCTTCGTCAGGGTGTTTTAATTGAGCCTTTTACCGTTATCAAAATATTTAGTTTCGAAATTAAAACTCTACGTCAATTATGATTTACGAGGCAAATGCAGTATTTTCGCAATCCAATTAATTAACGAATTTTTCCTCCACCCGTCACCCGTAAAAGCACCCGTAAGAGGATAATTAGATATAATTTTTAACTATTTCGGCTCGCGAAATATAAGGGAAACGCACGGAAAAACACTAGCGCCCTGCGCATTACAGCAATATCCGGTCGTGTGTCAAACAAACAATGTAGCGCGTGTTGTGGTATGTTACATTTACGACAAAGAAGCGTCTTGTATCAGTTTCTGTGGATGGGAAGTTGGCTCCTTAGATTACTAGTAGGTGGTTGAAAAGGCGGGGTCAAACGGCGAGGTTGTTGGCAGGACTGAAAATGGGAGTGTTAATAAGGATTAACTTAGACCGTGGTTTTTGGTACAACTGTGAATTTGGGGAATGAATTGGAAGAAGATTGCTCGAGATGCTCGCAGTGTCTCGACGGATTTCCCTTTGTCCGTCGCCGGCGTTAGGTCGAAAAGTCGCGGCGTTTGTGACTTCGCGTAGCGCCGGTGAAGCAAGTGACGGAGTCCGCCTCAACTAACTTCCCCGCTTCTCCAAAGTTGCCGCGCGGTGAGAGTTCGCGATCGCGCGGAGTTCGGAAGGGGAAGGCCGCGGGGGGGAAAGAGATGCCAACGCCGCCTTGAAAGGGATTGGAAGGAATAAGTCCCCACTATCTTAATCGGGACTCGAACGGGAGTCGGGAGCGGGCAAGTGGGAGAGAGTGGCGCGAAAGAGGGGGTATGAGGGGTCATTGTTTGGGGGCGTTCTGCAGAGTGTTCTGCAAGTGAACGGGTGATATGGATAGGGGCACGGGAGAGGGGGGATGAGGTAAAATGAGGATGGGGCCTGCATCACGCAACATCGAATTCTTTTTTTTTCCATTCTTTTCTTCCGAAAATGAAAACACGAAACAAAACGGGAAAGAGAGGAACTTCCCCACCTCTTTATTCCGACACTTCCCTCTCCTACCGTCGGAATCGGTATATTTCCTCCCCCACCCCGATGCCCATCCCGATGCATTTTAGAACGGATATCAATTCAGTTTCCCACTCCGCGAGCTCTCTCTCGCGTGCGAAGGTGTGGGTGGGGAGGGGATTAAAAAAGGAGGAACGAGTGGAGGGAGCAGGCATCTACGGGGCGGTACCCTACAGTTGTTTCAAGGGGAGAGAGTGGGAGATGGCAGCTAATGATGTGTGCGAGGGGAGGGGGAGGGTCGGTGGGGAGGCGTGCTAAAAAGAGGGTGCTCGGAAAAGAGGGGATGCTGATTGTGATGCTGCGGGGGGCGGAGTGGGAGGAAGGATTCGTGTGTGGGGGTGTTAGAGTGGGGCGGGCGGCGGGGCGAGCGAGTGGCCGGGAGTGGTTTGGAGAGAGCGTCGGAGTCCGCATCGGCGTCGCGGGGTGACGACGGGAAAGGCGCCGGCCAGATAGAGGGGAAAAGAGGGGATACCCCCGCGGTGGGTGTGTGGGGGGAGGAGGGGGCAGAGCCGGAGAAGGGGAGGAAAAGCTTGAATACGCCCTCGTACGCACCCCCACTCGCGCAGTGTCGCTGGCCGGCTTTGTAGCGAGGAACGCGCAATCATTCCGCGATGAGTGAGTGCTGGCGTTAAAAGCTGGAAGGGAGGAATATACGGAGGTCCGAGAGGGAGAGATAGAGTGGGAGTGAGAGAAAGAGAGAGAGTTCGCGGGATATACACACGCCCTCCCTCGCCGCACGCACCACGTTTAAACGCGGTTGAAGTTTAGTCGGGAGCGAGGGAGTTCCGAAGGCGGTCGGGTACTTCGCGCTCCGCGGGTGCATAGTACGTGGAAGTGGGACTTGGTCGGCTTTTAAACCCCTCGATCTCTTGGGTGACGTCTCAGGAGTTCCCCACCCCCGCGATACCCTTGCGAGACTCCTTGCCCCACCTGCTACTCCTCAGAGAAACCACTCCTACCACGCCTCCCCCAGGGGATTTTCTCTCCCACTACCTCGAAGCATTCCCGCTTAACGCTCTCCACCTCTCGTCTTCTCTATTTCTCTCCCTGTGGGGATTTTCGTCTCCCCTTTAACGCCCCCGCTGCGATTCCGCGGGAACCTCTCTGTCAGACGCGGCTCTCTTCTTTCGGAGACTAATAGGCAGACCGCTAGGCGCCCACTCTTGGGTAGGACTTCCCGCGCGACGAGACAGGCGTCGGGGGTGGCATTCGACGCCGGCATAGGCGACGCCGCGAACGGCCCGACGATCCCGGACCGCGAGGAAAGGAACTTTTTGCGCGGATACTTGCTTTGAAAACGTTCGTCTGTTGAGAAATGTAGAAAGAGAAGTCGCAGCAGAGATGCCGCGGGGAGTTGAGACAGTCATGAAGTCTAACGCTGGACTTTCGTTTGTCGCAGGAGGTGGTGTGTGAGCCACATCGCGGGAGAGCGGAAGAGGGTGAAAGAAGAGGATTCTTCGGCCTTCTCCTTCTGGACATCCGAGGAGGATTCGAACCCGAAGGTGCCTAAATGGTAAGTGCCCCAAGATATCTGGGATAACTTTTTCTCTTTAGGAAATCGGTGACGGAAGAAAAGGAAGTGGAGATTCCACGCCCTACACGCACCGGGGCATTTAAACGGATGTTATTTAATGGTCAGCTGTGGACTTCGGAGAGGGTGGTCTCCTCTAGTAGGAGTACTGGTAGAGGTGTTCGTTGGACTGGAAATCGGGCGTACAAGTGCGAGTGTTTTGTTTGTTTCGCCTTCCGTCCCAAGAAGGGGCAGAGGATGAGGTGGTTCTCGTGAGACGTGGAATACGCGGGAAACAGGACTGCGTCAGTGCGCCGAAGGGGGTATGAGGCCGTCGCATAAAGGAGGAGGAGCTGAGGGCACGTCGCGATATCCCGAGCAAATCAATCCTCCTCCTACTCCAAGCACCGTCACACCGCTCCGTTTGTTTTTTCCACTTATTTGCAGTGTCTGCCGCCGTCGCGAGGGTGGTTAACGTGAGCTCGTGAGAGGGTTGGTGGCTTTGCCGGGAAGGAGGAGGAGTAGGTGGTGGTGCGGATGGTTGACGGTAAAAGGGGATGAGTGTGGAGAGTGGGAGAGACTTTGAGGAAAGCACTTTCTTCTCCTCGCCTCAACCACGTGGTCGATTCCATCTTCTCCACCGTCCACTCCTCTTTCTCTCGGAGGAAAAAGAGAAGCCGTGTTGAGTTGGAGGAAAAAAGGGCAAAGAGCGATCCAGTTCACCCTCTTCGAAGCTCGCATCAGAGCAGTTTTCCATCTCCCGACCCTCTCTCCACTTGCCTTTCCTTTTTCACCACCTCCCACACTCGTATGCATTCTTCCGACTGCATTTTTCGGTATTCCGTTTCTCGCTGAGAGAAGTGATTGACTGTTGTTGCTTTGGAAAATGAAGTGGTGAAGGTTTTGGGAGAAGTGAGGCTTGACCAGAGACTGTGGTGTGCTGGTGTCGCGAGGAGGGTTTTGCCTGTCTTTATCCTCGTCTTGTTTTCCTTCCTACCTTCCTCGACTTGCGTCAAATGTTGAGTATTGAGGACTGTGTTGGAGGTGGTTTTACGGAAGAGGGATGCCGGCTTCCTAGGGAATAATCTAAGTGTGTATCCCGTAGGTTTTCTCGCAGGTCCGCCACCACTGAGGCGCATTACACTAGCAAAGCATTTACGCCGTGACACTGCAAGTGATTCACAACATTGGCACAAAAAATGCTTGTTCATTGACTACGATGAAGTTCCAGGTTTAACTGGAACAACGTGGTGCCTCGCAAGGCTATATTGTCAAATTTATTTCAAGTGCCGAACTGCGTCATTCCGTCTAGGACGAAATGGAACATTTGCACTAAAGCAAAATCTACCATTGTACGTAACAGCTCTCGAAGGCAATCAGAAATACCTTATCAGTTATTACACTTATTGCATATTTGTATATCTATCGAATCCTTTGCATTTGCTGGAGATACTAGACTCTAGGATTATCCGAAATATTTATAAATGGAGGTTTTTTTTGAAGATCATCCTAACGTTAAGTTCCGTGAGGCTCAAAGCCCTAAAATCATACGTTCAAACGTTTAGTTTGATTTTAGTCATTGGAAATAGGAAGTCTGATACTATGATACATGATCTATTTGTACGTATGCATCAATAAGATGTTCGCGAAAGCCCAAGGAACCAGCTTCTGATTATAATTTGCAAGGTGCAAATGTGGCTTAATATTCAGCAATATAAAAGGCTAAGTCCATCTCTGTAGACAATCGACGACCGGTTTCAGTGAACAATCATAATCCTTTGATGCATTTCTTAGCTCTCTGCCTACCGGGTTTCCCCCTCTTAAGATGCAGAATGCATTTCGAATCGCATCGCCCGTTGGTGGACTTCTCAAAAGTTGTCCTCCGGCTAGAAGAACCGCTCAGGTCGCATAAGTGGCATCCCGGGATGAGTGGAAAAAGAAAATTACTCTACCGACTCTCACTTTAGCCGAGGTGGTGTTCGAACCCATGACCTCAGAAAGGAAGAGACGGAAAGGTGAGAGAGTTTCGAAGCCGGATCTGTAAAATGAGATGACTGTGGGTAGAGATGAAAGGTTAAGGATGAATGTTCACTACGAAAACGTGTTTGCGCCGGGCGGGTTTCGAACCCGTGAACTCATTGTGCTCATTGTCGCGAGCTGTCGCACCGTACGTTCGGCCGCCGTAACTCCCGCGTCACTGAAGGACATCCGCGGTACAATGGTAGAAAATGTATATGATTCGTTTAAGTTGATAGACGAAAACTATTTATTTGGTCTTTTGGGTATGCCATTGATTGGATGCAGCTCTTTATTGGCTCCATTTTCCTCGGATTCACTAAGCATTCAGCCTAAGATTAAATTCGGCGTCAAGTATTTTATTCTAATGTAAGAGAATCACAGTAAAGCGCTTTTATTTCAGAAATACAACAGCTAATAATCAGATGCATGATCTAACTAAATGAGAAACTATGAGTTGCCGAAGATCATGAGTAAAGGCTCTTCTTAGGTTTGATGGCGGATTGAATTCTGTACGTCGTGCATGCGTAAATGAAAGTGTTTAGCTGGTTTCCCTTCATAGCCACGGTTTCCAAGATCGTTAAGCCATAAGTGATAAGAATAATAGGAGCTTTGAAATATCTCTGGCGATCAGTATTCAGTCAAACTAACAGGAATTCTTACAGAGATGTGAACTTCGTTTATTAAAATATAATCTTCCTACGACATCTGTCTCCATGTGCTTATCTTTGACTGTTTATTACTCTCTGCCTTCGTAGTTCATTATTTCCAACCTCTTTATATTAAGAGCGCATTTCTTCGTAGAACAGAGAGAAGAATTCATATTGCATTGATGACAATAGTACACTATCTAATTTCTACTTGATGCGCTGGTGTACATCTTATGATGGTTCATGAAGACACTATACCACACGCCGAAAGGTGGCTTGCAGGGTATTTATGTCGATGTAGATGTAAACGCACTAAGCTGTCTCGTTGTGTGAAATTCTGATGCTATCGTATTCATTCCACAAATGCTCACACGATATAGGAAGTATAGAATCATTTCCATGTGGTCAGTGAAAATGGTTGCCACAGACTGTCATTCACTCTTTCTTTGATGAAATTGCAGTGAAGGAGTTTAAGAAAATCGTTCTCAATAAATTGAGACATGTATAGATTTTTCTTGTAGAGTGTCATTTCTTGATACTTCTATATATCCTTATGTATTTAATTGCCAGCTAAAACGCAAATCGTTTAGTTTTTCTTAATTCTCTTCCTCGCGAAAATGATTTCAGGTATCTTATTCTTTAAATTAGAATCGCTTTACTGAACTTGGCTAGTTATTTGAAAAGAAATCTCTCTTCTTGGATCGTCAAATTGCTTGAAAATGTCATGAAATAGCGAAAGATGGCCATTCTATTAAGTGATCGTTTCAGTTGAACGGAGAGTTCCTTTTGAAATAACTGTTCACGAAAACTTGTTTGTTATATTAAAAATGTGTCGGATCTATATAAGGAACGGAATTATTTCTCTTCGGTTGCCAATTTCACAAGCGTTAAAAATTAAACGCGAGCAAGCAATAATTTTGCGGTGCACTCTAAAGTCCTCAGAATCTTAGCGTAACATCTCCGAGAAAGCACCGATGGTAATTTAGATGCAATCGGCTCGAAAACCTAGTGCAAACCCACTGCCTTCGTTTTTACAAATGGAACGTTATCGAGCCCGGCGAGGAAAACAAGACCGAAAATCAGTGGGGAAAAACGCCGGGGAAAAAAGGAACAAGGAGCTCCGACCCTTCGGAAAGAGCAACCTTTTCCTTTTTTCGGCTCGCCTTTATATAATCACCCTCGACGAAGACCGCCTCCACGATATCCCGTCACCGAGGTCAGTAAAAGAACCCTTCTTCCCCTCAACCCAATCAGATCGAGTCGCCCTCAAGAATTTGAGATAAGGAAGGCCATTGTAAGACTATATGGCCCTTTTCCCGAAGCCGCATAACCAAGAGGAACGGAAAAAAACATCTCGTTTTCCCCACGAAAAAACGCGCCGCAGCTCGAAACCCCGACCCTCGTTAACTCGCCGATGGCCCGGATCGCACGACGTAGGACCGGCGGAGAGTCCCCGGTTCGGACTCCAGGGAGGCCTCAGTCGATGGGAGACATCCCGGGCGGGCGCCGGCTTGCCGGCCGGTGTTGGCCCGAGGGGAGAGGCGGTCGGCGTTCGGACGGGGACCGGTTAGCGGACGGTCGCCCGGGCGGCGAAGCCGGCGGCCGGGAAAATCCGAGTCTCCCCCAAAGATGGCGTTGGCCGCATCCAGCGAGGAAGTCGCAAAGGTACCGCATTCGTGCGTCTCGCAATGAGTTGAGGAGAGAGCGTGAGGATGGTTGGAAATGTGAGGCAGGGAGAGCGGGTGGTTGTTTCAATTGTGCAGCGTTTTGTGTTAGTCTTACGAATGTCCGAGTGGAAGCGCCGTGGTTAGTGAGTGCGTAAGTTCAGATTTAAATAGCGAGTTGGGTAGCCATGTTTAGTTTCGTTGATAAGCGTGTTGTCTTTAGAGGAAATATAGCAGAAAACATTAGTCTGGCCTCATGGCGTGTTGCTACGAATGTAGGAGTAGAAAAAAGCACCCCGTTACTTGCTGAGCTATAGCGTTTGCTATTTTTATTTAGGTTCTTTTGTTCTGTCAGTGGCTTTGCTGAAATACGATGCTTTGGATATCGCTAGCTTGGATAGTGATTCATATGTTCCATGTTCATCGATGGAATGACTAAATAATATTTTCCTGGGAGAAGTTTTTGTAAACACATTCATAAGTCTCTCTTCTAAAGTGTTTCCTTAGAAATAAAAAGCTTGTAATGTTACGAAATAAAGTTGTGACATTGAATTTCTTCTGTCTGTTCAAAGCTGAAGTGTTGCATTAGGAATAAGATGCTTATAATGTTACGAAATAAAACTGTGACATTTTATCTATTCTGCGTAAATTATGATAAAGAATGCAAGGTCGAACTTTGATTTTTGAAGCTTATAATAAGAAATTACCTTCTGTAAATCATTATTCGCAGTACTTGCATCACGAGTGTCTGTGGTTGATGAGTTCCACGTTAACACGAGGTTCAGTATCAATATTTGGGAATCTGTTTCATTCTTAGAGATTCAAAATACTGATCCGTTTGTAGCAAAGTTTTAGTCATTTCGCAAATATTAATTAAAGCCTCAATTACAGGATGGTGCAAATGAGATTAGCAAATATCTCATACTGAAGGCCATCACAACTGCATGAATAAATGTCTTTTCCAGTTTGGCATTTCTAAGATCGTTCAAAACATTTCTATGCTGATAGTATGGCATATACGCTTATCTTGTAGTAATAAAATACTGTGTTTATATATCTGCTTCTTTGTTTAAGTTTTTACTGTCACTTTAGTGAAAATAAAACAGTTAAACGTCTCTTTTCCTCCCTACCCCCAAAGCCAACGTTAAATATTTATTTCAGTCCTAAATTTTGAGCATAATATAATTCATAAGACTGGACATGGACTTTTCTTAAGCTGTCATTAGTTTCACACATATGATCATACCGGCGCTCTATTGTCTTCGAATGTATATTATTCCCAGACTTCATTTTCATCTTAGTTCTTATGCAACGGCATATTACAAATTAGTGGGCGTGATCTTGTTGTGCGTAAATGGCCGCCAAGGAGGAAGGCCATGGCTAAACTTATGTTATTTCCTACACTCACGTACGCCAAGGCCTAAACTATCGCGTGACTTCGCAAAACAAACCCAGAATTCCCTTGTCCATAGGCTGTCATAAATTCCGTTATGCTTTCCGGTGAAACAAATATGTTACTTCTCGATTGAAAAGATATTTATGGCGCAAGCAATTAGGTTTCCATTTTTCACCATTTTCCCTGTTATTTAAGTTTTACTTTTTACTTCCCTCCGACCGTGGATTTCTAAACTATGATTATAATCTTCATTATTTATTAGAACAGTCCTTATGAGTCGTTTATCCACCTTATGCTCTTTCCACACAGCTTGATACGGCAGTACTTGCATACATTAGAGAGTAAAATCTTAAAAAATCTCGTCCGAATGGTTTTACATCAGGAAATTTTACTCGGATATAAAGTTTGCAGTAAAAATATATTTGAATAAATCTGCGAGATAAGAATAATGTATAATTATTTCAACCACTGAGCTGTTTGACTGCATGAATGTTTATTGCACCTTTCCCGCGTCTTTCAATGCTGAAGAAGTTAAAGTTCGCATATGCAGCTTCTCATTTCTTGAGAACTATTGTCTTAAGTTTGTAAATTCAAATTGGACGTTAATAGAGATGAGACAGCCGCGATTTCCACGTAACAAATTCTTTGGTTAGTTGGTTTTATAACTTTGGAAAGGTAATATATCTAATATAAAATCCAAATCTTAAATATAAGCTTGATGCAACTGATACAAAGCGTGAAGCGCAAGTTTTTATTCAATAGAATGGAGATATAATTTAGCTGTGCCCCTATTCTAATTTCTTGCGTACTGAAAGGGGATAAAATATATAAATAAAGATTTGAAAATTTTCTCTTGATGTTAACGCACATTACTGATACAAAGGATAACCCACAAACTATTCTCAGTAAAACAGACAGATGTAATTAGCAGCTTTATTTAAATGTGAAGAAGTGCGTTGCTATGTTTTTCTCGCGTTCCAATAGCGTTATTAGTGAGTAATACAAAATTTCAGGATATCCTTAAGAGTTCGTGCGTCATACGTAGGAGTTACACGCAGTAAATATTCAGTAATCTCTCAGTAGTTTTTCGTTCAAAGAATATATTCGAGATGCAATAGAAAAGTCGAATAGAATGCAAAGATTAACGAGAAGAGCCCTTAGAGGATGCCCATCTAGAGTCAAAGAAATTGCGCACTTTTCCCTCGTTTGACTAAGTCTCGAATACTGCTGCACAATCTGGGATCCACATGAAGTGGGGTTAGTTTCATATTTAGAGATGGTTCAACATAGAGAAGCCTGTTTCGTTAGTGGAGATTTCAGATTAAACAGTAGCATAATAAAATCAATCTGGTGGGACTCGCTTCATGAGAGAAGATCTGATTACCGACGAAAGCTTTTCGAAAAATTCGTCGATGCAGAATTTCATTCCGTCGCTAAAACAGGTAGTTACTTCTGGTCGTTCTTTCTGAATGTCATCAGAGAAGCTAATAAGGTAAATAAGGTAAGGTGTTAATACATCCCTACCATACACCACCTGCGGCTCGCGGGGTACAAATCTAATTCAAAACCTCATAACTGAGCTGTGTTCGCATTCTTATTTGTTACCGGCCTAAGAGAGGGTTAATTTATACAAACAGAGCATTGAAAATTTGCTCCTTTTAAGGCAAATAAACTTAGAATAAGATCAGATGTTACAACCATTACATAAAAGAGACCCTGCTCATCGAATATATATTTCCGGAGGATTTCATAATCAGCAATACGAAAAATTCACAAATCGTTTTACTACGAGCAAGCCAGATTGAACTTATGAATCGTACTGAGAAGCATTACCGTAATTATAATTATTGAGAAATTTCTTATTCAGCATTGAGTTGATGGTCATTCTTATGAGATAGTTCACCAAATGAAACATTTCAGATCAATCTTCAACATTTTTTACTCAATACTGAGTAATCTGTTGCTTATGCCCCGGTGTAAATATTGAAAGTTCTAAAATCCCTGCAATCGTCACGCTTTGGAACGATTCCTCAGTATTGTTTTGCGGAAAGCCATTCTACAGCGTCGAAACGTCTAACATTTTTAATTCGCCGCTCAGAAGTAAGAGGTTTTCTCACGGCTCGGCGACACCGCAAAAAGAAAGAGCCCTTTCTCACCGCTCAAATGGCATCCGATCAGAAACCTATAAAATTTCCCGGTATGAACGCTCTATGGACACCTTAAATCGATTGCCGTAGTCGCCGCGTTGTAATTCGTGTACTATTCCAAGTACAGGGACCGCCGTCACGAAAGATCCGAGAGCGGCGTTGTCACGGAATTCACAGGCATACACTCGCTATCTCAACTCTATCCGAGTGCGTTTACTTCCACACCACGCGGGGCGCCACTCAACTCCAAAGGACGAAAACTCCGTGCATACGAAGCGACAAAAGGGAAAGTACATACATGTGTCACACGGGCGAAGGACGAGGTTAGAAGAGGTGGCGCCAATGTAAGGAACGGGAAAGATGGAAAAATCCCTCAGACAATGGATTTTTTAAGCAGAAGTTGCGCAAAGTCTTCCGACGTTCATTGGGCACGATGTTAACCTTACGGAGACCCATACGGAGGATCGACACGTCCTATGCAGACTCGAGCCCCTTGTTTACGAGTTCGTGGCAGCTACCGATTCCTAAATGATCCTACTTCATTGTTTTCTCTATAACGGGTCATAATTCGCCTCGCGAAATTATTCAAATGGGTAAAGTATTACCACCACTAGGGCTGAATATTAACGGAGTAAGTTGTCATGAAGCATGACCTCCGGTGGTTGGTGGAAAGCCAAACGCACGAGCGAATTTAGTTGTTGCGCAATAAAATAATGGTCGGAAGAATTATTTCCAATGTTATTTCGCGTAGCCGAAGGAAAATATCACGCATGAATTAAATGGAAGAATTCCTCCAGGTTGCCAATTCAAATGTCTTAGCACGGCAATGGAGAACAAAGGCTGTCAAAGAGATAAGCGGCGAATCTATCTCGGGATGATCGATGATCTGTCATTGAGTGTATTAGAATGTATTCCCCATTAATTAGGCCTTTTATGCTCGATTTTCTTAATCAAAGCAAATATTGCTTATGGGCGGAGGTCGAGTGATAAGCAGCCAGGAAGGAATCGTTGAAGTCTCCGAGATACGAGTCAAAACTGCTGATGAATAGCAAGCGTCTGAGCCTAATTAATTCACTCCTTTGCTAGTGAATAATAGCATTGAACTAATTGGCGTAAAATTTATTTGGATGGATTTTTCTTGATAATTGCCTTCTCTAATTCTGAGGTGAAGATAATCTATAAGGTTAAAGCCAATTAAGTTTCCCGTATCTTGGAAATGGAGACTTACCATTAAGTTACATCCATCAGTGGTGTGTAAGCATTTGAATGAGGGTTAATTTAGAGATTCAATTAGTAAAGCCTTTCTTACAAAATGCTTGTGCAGAGGAATGGACCTAAAATTGAATGAAGTATTGCAACGTGCTAGAAAATAGAAAATGAAATCAATAATTATAATACGTTTCGATACATTATTTCAAGAGTACTTCGAAGGCCTTCGGATACTTCTAACATAATAACAAGGATAATATAACATAAGATATATAAATATATTTTATAAACACCAATACCTCAAAAGGAAATTATAAATTACTGTAGGCGAGTCACATGTAATTTTTGTATCAGCAATTACAATACAAGCATGGAATGTGTTATGTATGATTCCCCCATCTTGAGCTAAATCAGGAATTCCCTTCAAAACACAATCTCTTTAGTTAATAGAACTTAAGTTTAGACTGTCAGTATTAAAACTGAATCGTTATTATAATTCTCAAAACTTTTTGTAGCATGTTTACTATCTGAGATTAAATTTAAAATATTTTATAGAGATTTTGTATGGTATGTAAATGGTAAATCAAAAAATATGCATTCTAATATTATAGAAGTACATTAAGATTAAGCGTATAGAAGTTTTAATATACCGACTTTCCTTTTAGTACCATTATCCTGGTACGTAGAGCGATGTGTTCATTTTTACTAATAAACCTTTCGGGGGAGTACTAAATGCATTACAAGAAACATGTTAATTGGGAATTTTATCAGTAAAATCATTTAGAAGAAATTTAATGTAGTGTTTATTCTTAAGTGCTTATAAACTGTAAGAAAAATCACCATAGTCGATTGTATTCGTTTATCTTTTCAATAGGACTTCAACATAAGTATTTCTGCAAGACCAAGACATGGAACCAATCAGTTTCAGCATAGGCAATCTCTCCGTACTCTTTGGTTAGTATAATTTTTCTATGAAGATGCTCCTTTGGAAACACTTAAGAGATCAATAGCAAAGATCCCTACACTAATAAAACCTGCTAATGTATGGCTAAAATCAATGACCGTCGTGTTTTTGTAATTATTTATCGTAGCAAGCAGTTGATAATGATTGTCATGACATCTATAAAACTGTAATTTATAAGGCAAGATTCTATACTATATTTTAATTTTCGTAAATCGGTTCTCTTTCAAATAATGCCATCCGGTTGATTGAAATACAGTTTATATTATACCAAACAAAATGTACAAATTATCGGCATAGTCACCATTATATTAGTTCAGAAATTAAAGGAATTACCCCTAAATTTTCCTGAAGAGACTATTCCGGGTGTATCCCCAACTAATTTTTGCCATGTGTAATGGTTCACGCATTCAGCTTACTTGAAATGATCAGTATTGCTCTAAACATTGATGACCATGTCTCAATCTTGGCAAATATCGCAAGGAATCCTTTTACACAAGTATCATAACCACAAATTAGAATATCTAAGAAAAATAAGATTATCCCGTTAAAATTACGAATAATAGTTTACATTAGAACGTTGGATAATATTTTAATTACAATGTTGTATCTCGGAATTAATTTTACAATACCATAATATTTTGCGTCAATTTATTTATAGAAAGGATACTGTTAAAGCATTAACTATTTGTACGTAAATATACGTCAAACATCTGACAAAAATGAAGTCCGCACAATTTGAAAATGTCAGTATCAAAACAGAAATATGGAAAGTTGTTATAGTTATTCATGTGATATCTCTTACGCTTGGAATTCAAAATAATTATATGTTGCCATAGAAAACGCTGTCTCAAAAAAATCTCGAAATAATGAACAGAGGTGCGAAATTTCCTCTGACTTTTATAGCATTTTTCTAAATTTAAGACCATCATTCAAAGAAAAATGAGTGCTTGAGTAGTATTCTACAGTTTGTATCGTTTGTGTCATATTTTACAAGAATTGATATTTGAATTGAATGAAGTGTATCGTAGTGTCTTGTAATCAGAACTCCAATTTTATTTATTTCCATTAAGTTTCAACGACGTTAATACGTCTGGTAGACTGCAATTGACAATGAGCACCTCAAAATCGTTTTTAATCGTTTAATCTGCGTAAGCGAGATTTGAGAAACATTCCGCTACGATTTCCACAAACGTTTTAACCTAAATTGCCACTCCTTTTTCGGGTGTAATAACATGACATTTATTGTAGTATTGTAGAACATGCAAAGGTTAAGGAATATTTCTCTTAGAATTCAGGACATCTAAAATCCGTTCTAACTCTTAAACCGGGGTCAAGAGGATTACGCCGTTCCGACAAGTCCGATTCTGAATCTTAGAGTATCTTCAGTTGTTATTAAAATACTCTATGCATTCATATATATATAAACGGTTGTGCTGCGCAAAATTCATAAAGGAAAGGAATGCGTTGCATGGATAACTGTCGCGCTATTACTTTCACGAGTTCTATGCAAGAGTTGTAAAAGTAAACTGAATTCCTTATACATACTACCTTTGTGGAAATCTTACGTCAGATTGCACGGTAAAAGTGGCGTAGGAACGTATTTAATGCTGTATACAAGTATAAATTCCATTACTTTTGCTGGAAATAAGATATTTGGCCCTATATGCCATTTCTAGATTTTTTAACCATACATTTGTAGTTTAGAAAAAAGGAAAGTTTGAGCAAAATCAGTGAATATATATTTTGGACCTTATAGATATTTTGATTATAAAATGTCGTCTATTTAATCCTACCGACCTTACAGGATTATTTCCTCGTGTTCGTGCTGTCTTGACAAATATCTCAAACATCGGGAAATGAGCATAAACAATACATTAACCCATGATGCAGAAATCGAAAATTGTTCAAAAAAAAAAAAACATTGAGATAATCTTCCTGGCAATTTCAATGAAGCAAGAACGATAACTAGAGGAACTTGCTCGATTGCAGTCAATTCGGAGTTTAGCCTTCGAATTTCACAATGTCAACCGTGCATCACGTGTATTTACGATGATCAGGCGATCTGGAGGGAGGTTTCACACACATGCTCATTGTAGAGAGCTGTGCGCAGGTACAAACAAGCCATCACATGGAGTGCGCATGCCTTAGTTTCTTCAGCTAGTTTCTTTTCCTTGAAGAGGTAGAATGCTGCCCACATCCTCAGTCTGGCCAGTGGGCCGCAAGCGGATCGACTGACCGTAACTAGCATGCGTACGTCACCTCAGGCAACGTTTCGCCACTAGGCGCTGCGTTCCATTCATTTTAAACGTTACTACTCTAGTCTCCATCTAGATGAAAAGTTAGGATAGCTCTTCATCAGAGAATAAATCGGTTTGAATTACGTGGAGATTGAATATTTTTAACTGTGATGAAATTTTTATCTCATGGAAAAAATGGCAAATCTTTATAAAATGTTGTTAAATGTAGACAATGCTGCGTAAAGATTGTTTCATTAAAACATTTCCATCTTTCAAAATCTGTTTACAATGGTATTCACTACATCAATGGAGGTGGAATACATTTTTGAGCACCATTCATAAAAAACATATTGCCACACAACTGGCATTCTCCAATTGCCTTTGTTGCATTTATAGAAAATATTATTGTCCTGATCCTGATACCTTTTCTAAGTTAAATTCAGAAAGATATTATAAATTTGGAGTAAAATTCACAACTGATAATCAATAATATCGCATTCAATTTGTATTCCCCTGACATGACGATACCGAAGATATTACTTCTTCAAAATAATAGTATTTACGATAAAACACTGGTGGATTACTCAATATATTTTCAAAAATCCTACGCTAAACATTTCATGCAACGGAGGAATTTCTGATGATGATTACCTAAGACGTCGATTAAAAAAAAAAAAAAATAAGCGTCAAAATTCACGTATTCTGTCGAACTTCGACTACAGACTTATTCGATGAAGTTATTTTATTATTAGACAAAACTTGTTCGTGTTAGTGCGTGTAAAAATTTCCTATGTTAAACTTTTCCACATATTCACATTATTTATCGTGAAAGATTTTCTTCTGGTAAAATTTAATATAATTTCGAAGTTCAAATAAAAATCAAAATTATACGAGGTTTGGAAAGTATTACAAAAGTTTGAAAACTTGTCATTATTAATTGTTTATCAAATTTTATTCGGACGTTACAATTTTCGCACAACAGTGATATTTTCGAAGCACTTTCTAAATAAGGTACTTTACAAGTGTCTTGAATATTTTGTCAAGAAAAATTTTAGTTTGAAGCTGTTAGTTTCGTATGTAATTAAATTTGAATCTCGATTAAGAAACATTGGTGAACAAACATGAAACATTAGACGTTAATGATGTGTTCCCTATTCCTCGAGTGTCTTAAACAGTAAAATCTGGGATAACTTATATTATAACTTAACTGTATCTAGGATGATCGGACAAAATATTCAATTCTACCCCACCAACCTTATCTAGGGAAATACCCTCCGCAATTTTAGTTTGAATATCAACAAGAATTGAAAATGTAATATATCATATTATGAACAATAAGGGATTATGAAAATTGTTGACCCATGTCCAGAAAATGTAAACAAAGTAGATGTGTTTTTAATGGAAATAAGGATCTATGGAAGTGCCCGTTCGTGTTCATGCATTAAGACGACCCTGGAAAAAGATTTAATAGTCGGTGCAGAGCCAATTGATAGCACTAAGAAACCGCTCGTCTCCCTCACACTAATTCGCGAGCATGTTACCGGGGCAACCGTCGGCACCCAGCGACAAAAAAATGAACGAAATTTCGCAAGAGCAACGTAAATTATATCGTTTCACCGGTGCAGGCGGACGAAAAAATCGTTTTATTCTTTTTTTTCCTTCATTCGGCGAGAGACGGGATCAAAAAAGGGTACGGATCAGACGGTCGCTGTAGAGAGAGAGAGTTTCGTTTTTGTGCACCGCCTGTGCATCGGAACCGGGTTCGAAACAAGATGAGAGTCGTTTGTCCACCCCATTGCGATTCTTCCCCTCCGCCGCACCCCGCGGATGAAATGCATTCAAACGTTGCTTCTCTTTCTTCTGCCGGAAGCAAAGGAAAACCCCTCTCCGTTTCTCTCTTCGTTACAGTCCAAAAGGCCGAGATGACTGTGCTCTTATTTGCATTCGCAGTTGGTCGGGGGAAAAATTGGCGGATATACCGTGCTAATATTTACTCGCAAAAATTGCTTCGGTTTAAAAAAATCTCCGGTGACATCTTTTAAAAATTCGGCCGCGTGATAGAGTCCGCGCTATGCACTTTTTATAAAGCTACGTGGCGAGGGATTTGTTTGAATATTTATGCACAAGGATCCGAGTTTCGAATATCTACGGCTAATGGTTAAATGAATGACTTTTAGCAGTAGTGTGGATTAATGAATATCGAAGGATTTCATTACTGCGATAAAATAATTGCAGCTTCTTTTTTGGCTGCGTCAACGTTGCGTCCAGAATTAATAGATATAAAAGAAATCGCAGCCCACGTTCAATTATTCAAAATAATTACGAAGTTATGATTTTCTCAAGAGGAAATACCGAAATTCAACGAGAATGATTTGCTGTAAAAGAACTCATCAAAGTGAATGCCAGTTTTGGTTTATAAACATTATATAGCTATACTCTCGCGAAATTATTTCCCTATTACATGTAAAATAAGAGTTACGTAATATTTATAACTTCGCTAAGGTGACTTCCCATCCAATATTTTCTCAAAAAGAATGTCAATAAAGAAATCTCTAATTACCTTTCGTCGTAACATAGACGGACAAAATTACAATAACATCCACTTTGAATATTTATTTCAAGTCATTGAAATAAGTAGAATGTTTATTTTGATTTGTTAGCAGTTGCTACGTAGGCCACAGTGATTAGAAATTATCTCGTTCTTTTGAGAAATATATTTACATACTCTTTCTTTTAATCTTTACCTCTCATAATGTATAATTTCAGCGAAGGAAAATACAAGAGGTATCGTTAAACCAAGTCTGATCTATCATAGAAATGGCATCAAAGAAATCCTCTTTGGTTATGGAAAATATTTCATTCACCTTTTCATTCACGAAGGAAGATTTCTTGTTATGACTGATAGCGATAAATATTCTGGACGAACATTCCGATTCAGGCATTTGCAATACAATTAGGTGATAATTTAGCTACTTCAGTACTGCAGGCTGTTCGAAATTGTGACGGAAGCGGTGGTGATAATAAGAAACGTTAGCGAGTAACAGTAAGCGAGGAATAATTTCTAAGAGACCACGATGACGCAAAAACATCAGAGACAGCTTTCATGGGTAAAAGGTAGTTCGTTCCTAGGAATATCAAAGACCATATAATGCTATGAATGTTGTATTTATATATGTGAATGCCCTTGGAAAAATAGAGAGGAAATATCTCCTCTATCCCAGTCCCAGTAATCATGAATGCAATCCAGTATATTGCAATTTACTCTGTTGAAGGGGTTTTAAGTGTCCTGAATGCTCTTTCAAGACCCGTTGAAGATTGCAACCACCTGACAGAACGGCAGTGTAATTTTTTTGCTTTCAGGTGAGGCCAATCAAGATGCTGTTCTAAATCCCCATTGTTTTATCTTTTTATAGTATTCTTTATTTCACCGAGTTCTTCAATAAGTGTGGAACTCTACCGCATTAGGGTTCGGAAATAAACATATCAAAACTCTCCCTTATAACGGAGAAACGAGTCGCAAATCTCGGAAACTAAGCTCAGACGCTAAGCTTCAAGCGTAATGAATAATCTTTGCTTTTTAGTCATTAGATTTTTGTTTCAGTCCCCCTCTTAGAGCTAAAAATAAACGCCGCTTTTCCATATTAAGGAACAGGACGGTTATTTTACGACGTTTCTCATTTATTGGAGGGAATTTTGTCCGTAAAAGGAATGGACGGCGATGCAGCCGTGTAGATAAGGATGCGAGTGGGAGAGAGAAAAAAGACCGCGCACTCGCCCATTTTTTTGCCGGCAGACTGCCCGCCCACCGGCCGTTGTCCGAGGGCCGCGTATCTCCCCTCGGAGTCACCGGCCGGAGTCGAACTGGTTGCCGCCACGCCACAGGCAGTTACGTGAAGGAAAAGAGTTACCCTCCCTATGCCTTATTCGGCTCTTTTTTGCCCTAAGTTACTGGTGATAGAATTAGAACAGGTGGTCTGGTAAGAATAGAGTATTAAAATGATTAATAAGCGTGATTATGAGGAAATCTGGTGCTAAGTAAGAATTCGCAGAAAGAAGGCCCGCCGCTCGAATTTTGTAAACAGAGTTGACTGCGGTTCACGGTCAATTGTTTTTAAACATTTAGTAGTGACGACTCCTTAACCTTAAAAAAGTGTCTGTAAGGTATGATTTACGCTTTTATTCAATTCTACTGTAAGGTTCATAAGTTGGTATCTATTCTTCCCCCGATGGCGATTGTATACATCCAAGACCTGTTTCCTGTGATTGCATGTATTATAGCAAATTTTAAACATTGTTTCTACTGTTAATAGGTCTTTTACTCTATTTACCTATGGTTTAAATATATATCAGAGAATATCAAAATCTGTACTTGAAGGAAATATTGATACCATCCTCAGCTCCCATTTCTTGGAATAAACTCACCTATTCCTTAGAGAATTAACGTCATCGTTATTAAAAATTAGTATTTATAGTCCAATAGATTTAACCCTCCCGCAAATATGAGGACAGGATCATAAAAATCTGTTTTTGGTTCGCTCTAAGACAATCCAACAGCCTCATACTTTTCCAAATACATAAATATGCCTGTGTAATCGTTACTGATACTTGTGATCGTCAAATTTTATATTCTGCTTTCTGCGAATACAGATTCATAGATGTGTCGAATATTCAGCAATGATCAAAGGAGAAGGTATTTTAAAGAAAATAAAATTTAAATTTTCCGCAAAAATTAATAAAAAATACCTCATCTCGATTGAGACATTTTTTATTCAATATAAACAGTATATTTGCCAATACTTGATTAAATTATATTTTTCGTTAACCTTCTTGAAGTTCATTATTTCCTTCTAGTTCTTCGCATTTCTCATTTATTACTCTTCTGGCCTCTCTCTGTTTGAATATCATGATATAGAACTCGTTTTTAACTCTTAATTTTAATATTCGTAACGTCTCTTAAATCAAGAAGCCATAAACTTCGTGGATTATTAATTAGAGGCGCTCAATTCTTGGATAGTTTCGTATCCGGCAGAACTAAGAAATAAACACTACATAATGGGGCCCACTTTTGAAAAAGTGACTGAAAACTATTAACGAACACAACGAACCAACCAAAGATGAAAAGATAAGAAATATATGTTCGTGAAAAAAACTATATATATAGCAAAATTCAACTTTATCTCCAGCCAGAAAGTTTTCATTTTTAATCAAAAATGATCTGAGAGAGTAAAATTGACTTCAAAAGCGATTTTTATAGTACCTGGATGAGCATAAAATCCACTCCATCACAATATCTGGTACATACAATCGCTATTTACAATTTTTTATTGTCATTGTTTTTTCCTAAGAAATCATAAATGATCAAAGATATTGTGCATGTCTTATACGACTTATACGTTTATACGACTTATATATTGCAGTAAAATCCAAGGCCAACTCTGACAAAAGGATAACATTTCCGGAGTAACGTTGTTTGTTATCAGTTTGACCTTAAGAACAACGCCGGCAGAAGGACATTTTCCACGACGGTTATTGCTTTTTAGTGAAAGGCTCTACCGTAATTATTAGCGTCCATATTTTTCAACAAAAGCCAGGAAAAAATGGCACGATGTGATGACTTCCAGATTCTGTAAATTATGCGTACGTGAAAAAAAAACTATATATCTCTCAATATAAGACCAATCATCATACCTCGAGGAAAGGTTCTTAAATGAGCCCATGGACATTCAATAAAATCGCGACGGAAATAAAGTCTGTCCTCAACTTTGAACGACCATGTGCTACGTATAGAGAAACGAAGAATTTCACTACAAGTTAGTTGGCGAAGTCCTTACTTACAGTTTTCAAGTATTAAAAACTTAGTCACCAAAGTTAAAGCAGCCGATTGCTGTATATATTTTTAATTCACAGTCACTAGGTTCTCCATGTATCTACCGTAAATTCCTTAATAATATAGAATGATAAAAGAGCTAACCCATTTAAAATCCGCTAAACAGGATAATTAGATCTTATCTATGAAAGAATAGGGTATACGAATAAAACCTGCTTGCATTCTGTAAGCGAAGGATTGATCAACTACCACCAATAACTCAAAACAGTTTCCAAATCGGTACTTACAAAGCTCCATATTGTGAGCAATAAATAGAATAAAAAGGATTACAACCTTACCCCAGATACACAGTGATACTTCGAGGCCCCAACTTATGTCTTTTATTATGAAATCTCGATAAAATCAAGAGAGGACCATTATAAGACCTAAGTAAGCATCCATGTAGTTTCAAAAGCCTACCTTTCAAACCTTTGGTATTTATATGATAGATTTACCTAAAAGAATTTCAATATCCCCCGGGGTCCTAAAACATATGTAAATAGGTAAGCAGCTGTCAAAATCCACATGGGCCCCAAGTAAACATCCTGGTTGCCAGCAAAGGATTGAGAATCTCGCTTCGCTTATTCCAAGTTTCCCCATGATTAATTATTGAAGAGCATTTCGAGCGACTGAGAGTCGAGAGTAATGTCACTTTTGATTTTTTGCATCGCCTATATATAAATTAAAGATATCTTTTCTCGTCATACCGTGTTGCAGTCACCTATGTCTAAGTGGACTACTTAAATACCGTAAGCTCAGTAGTTCACCTCATAGTAATTCCCACGGAGGAAAGGAAGTGACCTGGCTTAGAACCAATGAACATATTACTTGGTATCGTTCTCTATTCCGTTTTCTTACTTCCTAGCAGAATTCATTTCAGGAAGCGAATCAAATTAAAAATGCGAAACGCCGCGTTGTCCGCCGCTAACGTAGAGAAAAATGATAAGCTGCTAATTAAAAAAAATCACATCTCAACCATCGCCAATGTGTTGAGCTGAAATCAAATTGGGAAGCAGGATACGAAGACTCCGATATCCCTGCGAACATGTGCGTAACAGATGTGTAATCTCCTTCGATAAGGATAGGAAGGGCTCCTTGAATTTACCTTTACGAAAGCAGGAAATTCTTTTCACCGACCTAGCACCATACCTAGGATCATTTAGGAAAATATCTTTGCAGCAAACGGTAGAGTATCACCTCGTTTAACAAAAGATTGAAACTCACTTCTCAATCTTAACGGAAACTGCCTCAAAATAGTTTCCAAAAAACAGTGGAATGCATTCTTATAGGAAAAATATCTTATGGGGCCTTCTGGGATCGAGCCCATGATACCCAGGATCGATATCTCAATCCTGGGTATCCTCAATATTTATTCAAAAAAATCGCCCGGTCGGTGACGCTTTTCGTTTAGCCTCAGAGTTTGTATCGTATGTAGATATCTTCGCGTATACATTTAAGTGGCGGGGCTTCCAGATAGCCAAGTGGGCAAACCAACGCGTTCGCCTTCGACGAAAGCGGTCCCGGGTTCGATTCCCGGTGGGGGCCTACGTGCGAAATGACCTAAGTTGTCGAAGCACTTTTAACTATACTACTACTACTACATTTAAATGGTGACATTAAAATGAGCCAATCATTTGAGTAATTTATAAAGTTTCCTTTGAATTTCCGCTTCTGTTTGGAGAAAATTTCAAATTATTTTCTAAATACGTTCCCTTTTCATCTGATATCGGCATTCTTCTCATTACATATCCTACAAAAGTTTAGGAGGTTAATTTGCTTGCATTATAATCATGAAGACATGACTGAAATATCGAATGACCTACCATTGCCTCACAAATATTATAATTTAACTGAAATCGCAAAATGTATACAGTAAAATAGAATGTGTAAATAACGGAAATTTTAATTTTTTTGGAAAGGATAACCACTCCAAAGATTTTGATAATGATCATAAACAGGACGGTTATTGGTGCTTCAAACTATTGTAGTTGACTATAGTTTTGCTGGAGTTTTGGTTCGAATAATAATGTAAACAGACTTTATGCGAGTTATTGATGGAGTAAATACTATGAACGGGTCTTTTAATGACGATGAAATAGTAATATTGAAATGAAAGGGTAATATTGAAATCTTGTTGAATTGATGGTTTGAGAACAAAGCTGATACGGATATTAGCTTAGACGTTGACTTCTTGCGATTCATGAATTATACCTCAATCAAAAAAGCCATTGGCTAGTCAAGAGAAAGGTTTTTGCTGCCATTTCATGTTGGTGCACTGAGAAATTCGCAATTAAATCTTCTTCTTGCTTAAAAAGTATCAAGGCCTATAAGTTTGGCTTGAAATATTAGAATATAGAAAGAGGAAATGCTACCCAAAAGAGCAAAACAAATCAGCGAGATTTAGGTAGATGTGCAAACCGTAGAAGAGCGGATAAAAAGGTAATGTTCTTGATCATAAAAATTATGGAAATATGGAAAGAGAAATTTCAGAAAAATGGTTGCCCTTTTTTGTCTTATTACCCTGAAGAAAATTAAAATTCGACCATTTGCTTTACCTATGGTAATAGAACGTTATCGGAAAGATATATGCACATGATTTACTGATGACATTTCGAGCTTAAAGTATTTTCATATAATCGACCATAAATATCGGCCCCTCAGGTTCAGAAATTGAAACGAAAATCAGGATCAGAAATAAATATCAAATCCCAGTAATTTTTGAAATAATAAGCAGAGAAAAGCACTAAATAAATACAAAGACGCAGCAATAATTCTGGACGTGATCTGGCATACATTTCGGTATGGTGGTCGAATTCTAAAAATGCTAATGGGGGTCATTTTATTTTATCTTTACAAATTTCACTTTTCATTGATTTGTTATGAATAGTTTCACCTTTTTGAAATCCATGAGAGCTTCACAAACCTCCACAAAAATATAATTCTTTTTGAAAGAAAAACTTGGAAATTTAATATAAAAGAAGTTGACTACAAATATATCCGCAAAATATTGTTGCTATTAGATAAAATTATGAAATATTTTGCCCGGTTTCTCTTTATAACGTTANGACTGATATTTGAAATTAATTTTTAAATTATTTGATGATACGCATAACGAAAGATTTCTTGTCCAACCGAGAAACTCCAAAAGAATTGGTCGTTCCAACGCTTGGAGAACAAAAATAGAAAAAAAAATCTACACGTACAAAATTGAATATTTAATAAGCAGTTAAAAATGTCTAAAGCAAAACCTTCATTAAATAACTAGATAAAATCTTGATAATGAAATCATTTCCAATATTGAATATCGATGTTGACTGCCATCTAGCAGGATTTTTTCAATCACTGGCAGGCTTATTCCTATACTACACTACCCTACACTCTATTATAGTTTCTATAAGGGCAACAAAAGTTTAGTTAGCAGGTATTTTCCAAGATTATCCTTAACGATGCCGAGTTATCATCTCTTCAGAATCATTCAAAGTAACAAGATAGGATGTGTAATCGCTCCCAGACTTGTGATGATAAATAAATAGATGCGAGCGAGAAGGTACTGTAACTTTGTGTTTTGATTTCTACAGATGAAGATTCATTTGTATTACTCCGAATATCCTGTACTCAAGGCAGTTATGAAAAGGTCATTGGATAGATCATTATCATTCAGTTATCAAGATGAAGGGATATTTAACTCCGTAAAATGCTAAAATATTAGTTAGCTAGAGAAATACTATTATCATTATTATTTTACTCTTCCTGCGAGATTAGGCCAAATTAGCCTCTCTTCCACATAACATATGGGTATATTGCAGATTATTAATACTGCACTGACTATAAAAACTATAATACACATCTTCTATACATTAATCTGAATATAACATAATAACGTATTGGACTCAAATGTGTATTTGTGGTAATGAAGGAATTCCGCAAAGATAAGTCTTAGAAAACGTCGTTTAGCAGCGGTTGAATTTCCCCAATCTATCTCGTGTAATGGGTTCGTAATCCGTGACGTCTCGCTTTTCAAATAGCTCACTCTACGCATTTTTTTGTTTGAAACAAAGAGTAATATCACGATGTGATTTAAATAGAGATAAGATAATTACTGTATATTAAAATTTCCAATTTAGTTTATTGAGTATATTCAGTTCAATTTTTTTAGTTAAGTATATTAAGCTTTATGCTGAATGATTTTTTTATTTCTGTGCCCTAATCTTAATGGTATTTACAAAAAAAATAATTTACATTATTTCTAGCATCATCTAATTAATATTAAATTTATGAGTAATCTGTGGATACTATATACTTTTAAACGATTTAATGATTAATAAAATACTTAATTTTTCATTCAACAGGCCAATTGAATAAAAATATTCCGTGGCAAATACTGTCTTTACGTTTACGCTAAGGTTCTTCGAAGTAGATTTAACAAACGATCCACTTTAATTTATGCTTGCGTAAGACACAAAAATAGATTACTTGTCTTTCCCTGGAGCGATGACAAAAACCAGGTAGCGCTATTTGCTGAAAAATTCTCCGTATATCTTCTGGCTCACTAGCGTCCAACCGACCGTTCTGAAACATCGGTAATTGCCCAGTTAGCTGACAGGTTTCGAAACTACAAAGACTACTTAATCTAAATAAGCGATATTTCTCTCGATCGAGGATGGATGTCTTGGCTACGGGCAGTGACGTCACCCCACTTTTTCGAACTTCATCTTTTTTTCTACCCTCCGAGGCGGATTCCTCTACCTTTTTTTTGCCCATCGACGCACAAAAAAATAACCGGCAGTCGTTAGGGATACATTTCTTCAGCCGCGGTCGCTGCACGCTCATATATATACATTTTTTTGAATCGTTGAACCGTTGCTTTGAGATTTCATCGGGACCGAAGAAACCAATCATTCATCTTCTCACCCCACCGCCGGTGAGTGTGTGCGAAAACGTGCATATGTGCCAGCCATTGTAGATGGCGCTGCATAAGAGTGCACGGGCGGTCAGGTTCTGCGAAGGTGGTAAGGCGGGTTTAGCAAGACCGGTGAGTGGGCTCATTAGTCAAATATGGACATTCGGACACCTCCCGGTTAAGGGGTAATAAATGATATTAACACGTAATGCAAATTCAACTTAGCGCGTCGCCTTAGTGGCTCGGGGGCTACAATCGCGTCGCGCGTAAAAAAATAGCCAGGGTCTCGTTTTTTTCACATCACCGCTCCTAAACCAACAAACCGAAGGGGGAGAAATGGGTCGCTATGCAAACGTAGCTAATATGAGATATAGGCGAGGCCCTTCTTTATAAACCTGTTGAGTATGACTTTGGCTAGAGCGTCGCTGGCCTCTCGCGATATGGATTCTGAGAGAATTTCTCTCGGCTTTAATGTGTGAAATGCGCTTGTGGTTCATTGGACCGTTTTGTGGTTGAAAGAGCCGAGCGATTGTCTGCTAAGGTTCAGGATCGCGGGGTAGGACGGGAGTTGTTTTTCAGCGTCCTCAACTGTTTCGATTCTCTCACAGACTTTTCCGTTTGGTATTTGATTTGGTATGGAATGCAATCTGAGCGAAAGTAAAGTTGGATAAAGTATACGTCCCCATGATGCAAATTGCGAATAAAAATGTTTGAATTGATGATAATAACGGCAAATGAATGACAGTGTACGGAACAGAAGTTAAAAAATAAAAGAAATACTTTCACATATTTTTCTTTTACGCCTTGTTTCCAGCGAGCATCTATAGCTCTTCAAATAGAGTACAATCGCAGATTAGATGCCGGGTCCTCAAGGAGGCGAAATTTTTAAAATTATAACATATATAATACAATTAATATAGTCCTAATCTATGAAAATCGTCAGAAAATCAGCTGAAAGAACAAAATTATTTCCAACATCAGCTTTGGGCGCATTTCAACATCACCTGAGTTTAACTAAAGGTCGATGTAATTCATTTTAAGACTTATTCTTTATAAGCGGTGGATTTCAAACTCTTTTGAAAACAGTTAGGCCACTATTATCAAAGCTCTCTAAACTGAAAACTTCTGTTGCCGTTCCTAAGCGCAGATAACTTTCAGGAAGCCGATTAAAACAATACATTCCGGAAGAGATCTGTAGAATAGGAGCTTTATAGGGACATATTAACATCATTCCTATGAAATTTTATTGAAATACCAATAATTGGCCTCGTACAAATTCCATGACTTGATCCACCTCTTTATCCGAGCCCATTTGATTCCTTGCCTATCTGGACTCCCAGAATTACAGGCATTCTACTTTCTAAATTTCATGGTGATAAGGATTCCCTTAACAGTGTAAAAGAGAGGTGTCGTGATAGTTTAATGGAAAGAACACATGATCGGAAAGTTGGAGACCAGGGTTCGAGTCCCTGTCATGTCACCCTTTTTCACAATTGCTTATCCTTGTGTTTTAGGGCGTAAATCTCTATATACAAAGTCTAACACATTTTTCTTTCCCTTGCTCATTATGATGAATTGCATGGTTCAATGAATAAAGGAAGCATGAGTGAAAGAATCAGAAACGAATAACTTAACTCCCACAAAGTTTTGATAATCTTATAAGAAGATATCTTTAGAGTTTTTACGGAGTCGCAGAAATTGCATATAAAACTTTTTTTCTGATCCATCATGGACGGAAGGTGTTGCATTGGAGTGAGACGGTTCTTGCACAGCGTGTCCCCCCCCCCTTGCTTCTTGTGTTTAGGGTCCGAATTCGATTCTTGGTTGTATCCGAAGGTAAGAAACGTCGGTTTATGCTCAACATGATGGCTCTTAACCCTAATGCTTCTCGCAAACTTAAATGTAAGTACTCCCCCAATAAGGAACCACTGCGCGTAAGTGTCTCGGATTTTACAACGGCGTTGACTCCATCAAACTATGACGCTTACACTGACTTTTTATAAATAACATTTTCTGTAACAATGAACCAGTTTCACAAATATCGTGAATGTATAAGAAAGAACTGGATTCGGCGCATGTCACCACAGCGGAATTCAGTTATGCAATTTGTCGTATTTTAAACTGCGAAAGACACTGCTGTTTTGAGATGGAGTCAGAGAAAATTTCACTGAATGTATAGATAAATGTTTAAAACTAATTGGACAGCAATATTACATCTTAAGAGACAATAGGATGTGTTTGTCCCCGTTGAAATCCCTGATTGCAATCTCACCTTTTCAATATCAGACATCTCCATCTAGACCGTTCAAATTGCCTTCGGGGTAAGTATATGTAAGATGATAAACTCATTCCCGCTTTGAACAAGGTAAAACCCAATTCACGGTGATAGAGGCGTTTTATGCCGAGTTACTTTCGTACCTTATAAAACCTTTCATAAAGAACTGATGGTGGTAACCTTTTCATCTTCTCTCTCGCATATTACCGTGAAATGGTTTTCTGTAGCACTCGTAACGAAGGAATTACTCCCCGAGCATTATCTCAAACGTTTCGACGGTCCAAGAAACAGGTGCCGCCTCACAGTCCTAAGGGAAAGAAAAAAAGGAAGGGCCCAGGCGTAAAGTGAGCTCAGGTCCATTTCGAACCGACACAATAGACTAGTTTCCAAAGCATAAAACTCATAAAATGTTTATTTTATTTAGGGCGTGCACGAGCATCTGACATATCTTATCTCCATCCTGTTCGCCCAACTGCCTCTAACCATTTATTTCTCGATTGGTTAATGTTCCGCCGACCCACACTCGCAGTCAAACCCATCAAAGCAGTAGCAGGAAGCTATCGACTTATGCCGAACGCCTTCGAATAAAAATAAAATAAAGGGTTAATAACAGCGGAGTCCTTAACAAGCTCGGAGAGAAAGAATAGCCCCGAAGATAGGTCTGTGGATTTATGGAATAACACTTCCTTGTCAGCGGAAAGATGGGAATATTTAGATTGGCTTATACCCGCGCAAATCGCTTAGCTAATAAAATATATTTATTACTTCATAAGCTCTTCAGTAAATTGAAGTTAGACAGCTTTCCATTTCCAAACGTCTCTCTCATCTTTGCATAAACGCGTAATATTTTGTCTTGTACCTAAACATTGCTCAATCTCTTGATAGTAGCGTGTTCTTCTTATACTTCAAGTTATTCAGTCTGCCATTTAAAGGCCTTAACTGTATCGAAACAGATCAATTTTGATAAATTCTTATAGTGCTCATGATGTACTCAGATGTCACTGTTAGCTCGTAAACGTTTGAAAGTTCTCATTTGCGTAAAGCTCTCTGTATTCTCTTTCGTGAGATTAATTTCTCTACCTCCTATCCATGCCTCACATTCCATCTTAATTCAAGAAAACTCCTAAAATTCGATGTAAATATTCAGGAATAGAACTTAAAGGAATACAACTACTTAGTTCCAATTTTACAAAAACTTCAATTAATTTGGGATTGGACTTGAAAGGAAAAATTCACTGTTACAATATGTACTGTTCGGAATAAATAGAAAGGTTACGATTTATGTAAAGATGCCGAAGTGTCGTTCTAAGTGTGATTTTTAACATCTAAATCTGCATTTGTGTGCAGTATTGAAGGAGGTGCATGTAGCGATCAAGTTATTGTCCTTGTGTGTTGCCGTCGTGAAACTTTGTGGAAAAGAAACGAATTTTATACCAAGGGTTCCTAGTAATCCTTAATGTGTGAATACTTTATTGGTTGTAATGGCAATATGATAGCATAAAACCTAATGCATCTATCAAGGATATAATTTATCTCAATTTATTGAACATGTTTATCGTTAGGTTTAAATGTTATTCTTCAATTTCTTGTCATATGATAGGAAGGAAAAGGTTTATTCAAATGGAATTATCGTATTAAAATAAACATAAGCAAATTCGTCCGTTCTAAAGTAATCAATACAGGAGCTTATTTAGAAGATTCTAATAGCAATACTTACGGCTACTGGTGAAATATTAAGCTGGCTACTGACGAATGAAGTCTCCAGACGTTTGTCCCGTGGGAACCCAGTGCCAAAACTACTCAAGTGTTTTATATTTATGAACTTATATCCTGAAACTAGAGATTTACTTTGCCAATAAGAATATATTTTATGTAATGCTTTAATTTATTGAATAAATACTTCTTCCTTCACATTCTGACAGTTTGCTTCGAATAAATCAGGATTAAAATTAAAATTAGTTTCTCTTTTTTCCTTTTCAATTCTGCACCATTGCTACTTTCTTTGATTCAAATAGCTTTGCTCTTTTTCATGAAAACTAGCAAGTATTCCAATAGAACAGGAATTAATGTTCGTGAAATTCCATCTGATTAAAATCCCAAAATTTATTTATTGATTATTTTTCTACAAAATACAATCAATACCCAACTAATCTTATCTAAAAACTATACGCAAAAGGTAATTCTCTCAAATTAATTATAAGGTAACTCCTCTTAGAATATCTTGCTCTGTACTCAACAACCTAAGCACTCTTCTTCCCCAGTGATACATGATGTACTGCAGCGGACAGTTTGCTCTTCATCGTACTCAATTGAGATAATTAATTCCTCAAGAAGTATTTCTTGATCTTTTCAAGATAACATGTGTTTACAGCTCTCAAAGCATAGTTTTCCAAGTACGCTTCAAGTAAAAAAATCACTGTGATGTTCAAAGAAATTATTTCAATTTTATATGAACCAAATTTCCAATTATAAAAGTGGAAGAATAAAAAAATCATGATTCTGTGTATTAAGTATACCCAGAATGAATGTTATTCAATTATAAAGCTTCAAAAAAAATTTAACTTAATCCTCAGACCAACGACTCATTTTTTTTTTAATTTAAACCTCTTAATGTAGCATACGTTCTCCAGCTAATCCAAAAAAGTCAACCTCTTCCCTTAATTAAAATAATCTCCAACCGATAGAAATTCTTACCTCTTGGCTTAACTGATTCACCCTTTGTAAATTACAAGTGTAAACTCCGTTGAAAAAGGAGTGAGTGAATGGAAAAAAAAAATCTCGCGCCGTCTCGCCTTTTCTTCTCCTCCCCGTGTTTGTGGAAAGGAGTCGCATTTAAATGAGGATGGATAAATAAGGGGTGCGAGAGATACCGAACAGGGACAAAAAGTTGGAGGAAGGAGGAGCAGGTGATTGAGGCGTCCTTGAAGGCAGCAGAGGAAGAAAAGAGGCTGCGACTCCTCTCTCAAGGTTGGTGAAGGACCCGTTATACTCTCCTGCTCGAAAACTCCGGGGAATTTAAAACGTTCGATCGGAAACGAATCAATTAAGGAGGCGATGTCCAAGACGACTCAAATTAACCCATCTCGCGTCAACATTTAGTCAATCAACTCTCCGACCATTCGTTTTAAACCGCCTCATTACGGCTGATGTGGGATGAATTTGTCGAGTGGTCGCCGATATACTATTTGGTGGATCTAAGAGCTCGTTTCCAGGCAGATATTGCTCTCGTTTATCATCGCCAACGGAAGTCCATTTGCAAGGCGTGAGATTGATTTTGGATCATTATCTTCTGGTGAAGCATCTTTATTGAGGCTCTACCTCGATTGACTGCTCAAAGGCATCAAAGGCTCCGTTACCTTCGCACAGAGTTTTAATGGTTAACAAAATTAGTGTAATAGGTTACCGCTGTAAAACACGAGGAACCAAGATGGATAGCTTCAACGTAATGAAAAATGAGATATTTCACGTTATAAACTATTTTTAAAGTGCTATTTTATTAGTCTCGTCTTCGAATAAAAGAAACCTCTACTAATTTTAAAATAAGTTCAACGGAAGATTTTTGAGTTCTTGTTTATCAGTCTGTATTACGAAAATAATGTTTTTATAATTTGGAATTGTCACGAAAAATGTTTCAGAATTAGTATTCCTTTTTTTGAGAAATTTATAAAAATAAATGCCACGGAAGACTGTTAAACTGGTTCAGTATTGACTGATATTTGAAATTAATTTTTAAATTATTTGATGATACGCATAACGAAAGATTTCTTGTCCAACCGAGAAACTCCAAAAGAATTGGTCGTTCCAACGCTTGGATCCCTTTACTTGGCTATCTAGGATTTTTATCCCTTTCATGTAAGAACAACTCGGCTAAATAAGTCTGGCCGAAGCAACGACAACTACAAAGAATTAGCACTCCGTTGATTTATCATTAATGTAAAAGGGAGTATAATAGATAGCATAATGGAATTTGTTGACAAATAAATTCCAAATATGAGGATATGCCTCTATATTTTCTTATAATGGTAGTGTGTTCTTATTTGTCAATTTGTATTTTTGCAAAAGAAATGCTTAATAGTGAAGGAATTGCTTGACGGATGAAAATTTCTGCATTATCTTTTAGTATTCTTACTGGATGTTGAAGGATGGGGCCCTCCCTTCTTAATCTACCACGTGCATTTCTTGTATAACGCAAGGAAAAAAGCGTGTTTTTGCTGGTTCCATACATTTCCCTTATTACTCTTCTCTATTCTTAACATAAGATAGGAGGAAAGTAATAGACTTCTTAAGCCTTATATGTTATTGATTAGTCTCTGAACTATCTCTATTATTAGGAAATAATACGAATAAATTACACTTCTAAAAAAATGAAATCAATATGATCAAGCGTGACTTCATGGAATTTCAAACACATCTTTGATAGAAACAGTATTTCGTAGTTTCCATAGCAGACTTTTAATGAGTAATTTCGCCAACGAGTTGACATCTTCGGGTTTACATATCCTTAATAAAAATATTACTCTTTCTGGGAATTTATAATTCACCATCTTTAATTACCAAATTTACTATATTATGTGATTATTACCTATATTATGTAAGTATTCCATTAAATACAAATAATTTATATCGAAATAGTACAAGTTTATGACTAGTAGCACAACTATTTACAATATCGAAATAGAAAATTTTATTAAAATGAGTTACTGTATTGAAATATTCCTGGAATATTAAGCTTTCAACCATCTTGCTTATTAGTATCTAACTCCATCTCCATATACATTTCTCTCACTCTTATAACTAGCAATGGCCTTCTTTTGTTAAGGGATGGCTGTTCTTTAAAGAAGTAAGTTATTTTCTTCTCAGCTTTGCATGCTGCTGACATGCGTGCAGGTCTTTCTTTCTGGTAGTTAACATTGACGAGAAATTCCATTAATTAAGCCGTTTTCATCTTGCAATGTATCCAAGAGGACCTTTATCTTCTTATAATCAAAACTATACAATTATCATGAGGACTATGTACGCTCTTCTTGAATTAATTCGTAATATTGGGTAATTCGTTCTTATTAATCCTTAGACATTTTTTGGCTCATTTTAAGGATATACTCATGAAAAATATAATTATAGGAGTCACATTTGAGATGAAATCTAATATATTTCGTACAATCAGATTAATCCTATTCTCCTGAAACTTAAATAGGCAATATCATTTTCGTTATTATTCCATCTGGATCATGAATTACGCATTTATTTATGAAGATTTATTTTTGATGATATGTTTTAATCGAAAATACAACATTTTCAGGCATCTTATTGTATTAAAAAACAAGTTTTCTTTAGTTCGCTTTTAGATGTTTTTAGATTAATTTATAGTTGTTTTCATCCTCTCTTTCTCAATTAAAAATGTCACTAACATAAGTCTTCGTAAATTATTTGCAGATAATCAAAAATAAATTTTCACCCAGTAGTGGAAACTTCCTTCATGATAAATCATTTTTATTGGGTAGTACTAGAGAAAAGCATCTTTAGCTGGCACTTGTAAGGTTTTTCGATGGCTAATCAAAATTGAAAACTTACTTAAGAAAATATCCAGTCACTGCATAATAGAGTCGTGATTCAAAAACCATTATCACCTCCAAGAAATCTCAAACTAGGATTGCTTGGACAAACAAAATATGTCTTATTCAATCCATTGTCGCCCTTAGGTTAGTGTAATGAATATCTTGCGGCCAATCCTGCTAATATTATCTGATTCTGAATCGTCATCCATCTATCTACTCAATCACTAATGTTATATGCAAACAGCTTTTGAAAAATTAAGCACATGACATCTTTGTGTTTATCCTAATGTCCCTCATTCACTTGTCATAGTTGAATCAGATAAAAACGGGTTAAAATCACGGATTAACTTTGTTCTTACTTCATTTTGTTGTCTGACAACACTCTGGCACTTTCGATGATCTCAAATGAAATTATTTATTTTTGGTTCTGTTTTAAGAGCCAAAATCATTCTGAAAGTTATTCCACTCATTTCTTTTACAGTATCTTGCACTGCTGGTTATCCTTTTTATTTCATTTCCCTTACAAGGTATGTCTCCAAGGTAATCGCAGAACTCAACCAGTTTGTCAATCAAAGAAATTTATTCGTTGGGAATCGAAAGTCAAGCGCGTCTTGTTTGCGAAACACGAAACCAAAGGTAGAGAGACAATTTAAGCATAAATCCTCCATTTTATTGACAGTAAAATACGCTCCCGAGTTAAATGCAATTGAGAAAAAAGGGAAATAATTACGCTGCAACTTTAATCAACTGAGCAGCGCGATAAAATATATAGCGGAACAGGAGTATAACTCTGCACTATGTTCCACCGCATGCATTTAATTACTCGCAGTCAATTATTTCTATCGAGCGACTTGAATATTCCATCCCAACTCCGCACAGATGAGTGTCAACGAATTCTGAGGGCTCCCTGATTCGACCAGACGAGTCGCCGAGGATTTCTCAAGAAGGACGCCGCTGAAATTCCGACGTCCTAAACTATGGATTCGTAGAGGCGATCCGAAGCGAAGGCACTTGGCCGATCACTCCCCCGATAAAAGGTCCCTCTGTTGACACGCATCAGAACCATTCACGTATTCCAATCCACCCACACGTGCATCCACATTCATTCTCTCGCACGCCTTACCGAGTTGACGAGCCGTCAAAAAAGCAGGTGAGAAACGTCAATCCTCCTCGCGGTCCTCGACGTCGAATCCCGACGAAGTCGCTCGAGGAGATCCGCCCTTTTTTCCAACCAACAAAACACTAGCCATCACACCGGCAAGAAACCAATTCGTTATACGAAAAAATCGTGCGTCAGCTCCGGCGGAAACGCGGGAGAAAAAGCTTTTTCCTGAAACAACAATCCGCCGAACCTTTCGTTTTTTATTTCCATCCACGTAACAAAAACACTGCATTTTTATCGCGAATTTTTTTCGCAATCTCTCACTGCACTCCTTCCACCTCTGTGGGAAAAAATCGAAGGGGAAACGCTGAAGGGAAAAATTGCGAAACACTGAGGGGAAACGTACACACTTTTTTCATTTGATACACTTTTTTCCATTGTCGATTGCGAATAAGGTTATTTCATACTGGACTCATTAGCGCTCTTCGGCTACCTCTCCTCGCACATCCCCCTCCTCTCCCCTTAACCCTCCCACGACCTACGGTGGCCCTTCCTCGACGGACTCTCTGCCTTAACCCTCTTACCCGATGGTGCGGCGGCGACGGGCGGGCGGTGCCTTCGTCTCCCCCGGGGGCGGGAGGTGGGGAAGGGCAGGTTGCCCGAAAGAAAGCCGCCAAAGCCGGTGCCATTGCATTCGCTTGCGTGGGCATCGCTGCACTTCCGGTTGATGGCCCAACCCACGGATATAAGGAGGGACTCCGGTTTCATGAAGGAGAGGGCTAAGACGGGGGGAGGGGATTTTTCCCTACGATGCACCGGACCTTTCCGCCGCCCTTTCTACCGTTGCCTTTATCCCACGTCAAATTTGCCTTTCGCTTTTGTGGCCCTTCAGCCGATTTCCTCATTCAGTCCTCCGCTGCTTCTGCGCCTTTCCACGCTCTGATGAGCGCTTATCTTCTGCGCGATCCTCCACTTAGTTGCCGTTGCCAATTCTCAGCTTTTGTTCTCGTTATATGTTGTACGTTAATATGCATAATATCGAAAAAAGGAAGGGTGTACAGAGCGTCTTTATGTTTAGCAATTCCTAAATTATTTTTTACGTTTCCTTACGTATTCCTCTCATTCCGTATACCTCATCTCATGCTTGTATTCCTTTCTTAAAATTTTGCATGTTTGGAATATAATTTTGCCAATAATTTTGTATATAATTTTTCGGGTTATTTTGAGAGATTTTTGGACGAATAGCATTTGAGAATTTTGAGTTTTATTTTAACCTTTTTCCATTTGTTTTTCTCAGTATTTCTTCTCAATTCCCTGTGCCATGTTTATTTTCAATTAATCGCACCTTTCTTCTATTGGTTTATTCTTGTTTTTCTTCGTTTCATCGACACTTACGGACTCCTTGCTATTCTACCGGTCCTTCTATTCTGCTGACCTATTTAAAATAGTTATCTGACAATCACTATTACAGCAAACTCGTTAAGTTCGTCGATTCTATGTTTAAATTTTTATGTTATTCATTTTAATTGGTTTATCGTTATAATTTTATTCCTCTGTCTTAATTTCGGCGTATATGTTTCTCTAACGTAGCTGTGTATTCATGCACTGACTGCTCAAGTTTCGAAAATGAATCTATATCACGTACTACACCCTCCGTCTGATGCTTGCGTCATCTTTGCTCTCACGCTCAGCGAATTTCTTTAATTTTCCCTTTCGACGCGTTTTACTTTCTTAAAATTAAATAGTTTTACCTTACCCAAGTCTTTAACTTCTATTATGTATTGGTATTGAATCCTCATTTAAATCAATACATACTACTGTAATATATTAACCGCGATATTATTTGTATTTATATTATATTACATTTCTTCGCCCAGTTAATCAACCCGGTTCAGCTCTGAATACTTAAATCAAAGCCTACAAGAATTACTAATTTTGATGTTCTCAATTATTTTTTGCAGTTCATGAAGCATGCCGTTCATGAACATCACTGTCTATGCAATTTGAGAAACATTGCATTGAAAGCCTTTATCCAAAAATGTTTTCTTTGAATAGCTGGCAAACTGCTTCTGTTCGGACAGCTATATATAACATAAAATATATAATAATAGAATTTCGTTATATTATATAATGAAATTATATTATTTTAATAATGCTATAAATAATAAAATTTCAAGCCTTATTTTTCTTCGAGCATTTCTCCTCCGTTCCTTTCTCTATTTCCTCTTATATTTCCCCTTCACTTGCACCTTGGACTTACATGTACTCTCAAAGGCTCTAAGGGTGGGACTTTTTTAAGTTACAATTTCCCCGAGTCAAATCCTTCCTCTTTCCCCCTTCTTCTTGCAAGGCAGTGAGTGCATGGAGTGAGAGAAAAAGAAATCCCAAAAGAGGTTTTCTTGTTCCCGTTTCGCTACGGCCTGCGACGGAATGCCGACGCTCCTAAGCCGTTCTTGGTCGATTGGTTTATCTTTCTTTTTTTCCTCGACGCGTTCGTTTCTTTTTTGTTACATCGCGTTTTGCATTTGGTCAATGAGAGGAGGCTTGTTTGAAAAAATTCTGCTGCTCTTCTCCCATCGGGATACGAACCCACTGGTTAACACGGCTCTCACGAGTTAATTGGCATCTCCAGCGGTAGATATTCGTGCACGCCTGACTGCTTTCTTTTTGTTAGAAGTTGTGCGAATATGTAACCAATTTGTAAAATTTGTTATCAGCTTCGCTGGGTAGAACTAGAAAGATTGCATTGGACGACTATGAAAGTTTTGGATTTTTTAGTTGGGTAAAGACTAAAAAGGTTGCATTGAACGTACATACAATCAATTTTTGGCCTTTTTGGTAACTAGTTAGGGGTAAGTTTTTTGTGCATAACCTAAGAATAGAGATTAAGTTGACGATGAATCCTTTCCTGAAAACTTAGATTTAATTATGGATTATTTCCATTAGTATTTAAAAATACGATTTTTAAATACGTTTACATAAATTATTTATTCGTCGTTTTATGCCGAGTATTTATTAAAGAAGGTTTTAACTTTCCTCTACCTACCGTGCATGAACATTAGATTTAAGGTTCAAGGCAGTAAGACAAATAATATTATTATACAATAGTCTTATCAGTCCGCGGTTCGACCCTTTTGATCTAAAATTTATAATTTTCGTTGTAGTCTCAGTAATCCTTCCACAATGAGTTAGTTCTACTAACTAGCATTCATGCCCTTAAATCACTGAAATCAGCCGAATCTTGGGGAATTATATACGTAAGCTAATAATTCTACGGTAATTGAAAGCTATTTTAATGTGTTATTGTAGCGTTCGTAATCTTAAATTCAGAACTATTCCTTACTATCACAGCCTAGTACGCTGATAATTTGCATAAAGGAACACGAAATTATAATAAGTTTAAAATGGATTTCGCTTGAGCATTTCGTTTTACTCCTGTTTAGCAGATTGCGTTTCAGATAGAGTGGAGAAAATTGCAAGTCAGGTAAAATCCTCCAATTTTATCTGACATTTTCCGGATTATTTGTGTATATTTTAATTTACAAAGCAAAAAGATCGAATATACTTATACGACATGAATAAGTGGATAAGGTAGAACTATGGATCTAATTTTATCTGAACATTTCTGGATTATTCGTTAACATATTATGCGATAGGATCGGATATATTTATCATATTCATGCAACGCTCAATCTCGTCCGAGTAAAGACGGTTTCTTATTATTATATCTTCTATTCATGCAGTTGTCTGCGAGGAGTTTGGTTCCAGTAGAACTCGTATTTGTGACAGTTTCTCAAAAAAGCGGATACTCAAAGAAAAATGCACGGAATTATTCATTTGGAGGAAGGGCTTCCTTTCAGGGAAACTTTAGGGGCCTTCTCCCACTAGAGGACTCTTCTCGTAGAGATTTAGAATATTCTTATTTACTTACTCAGTTCCGTATATTTTTATAATTAACTCTTAATCACACTTAGCTTCAAGGAATTATAGACCTGGGAAGATGAATGGTGATCAAGTGCTCGGACCCCGTGTGCCAGGGAGTTAAGTGCTATGGGGCGATGGAAGGCTGATGTATTGCCTAAAGCGATTATACGGAGGATGTGATGTAAGCGTCTCGTACGAGGAAAATGAAAGGCTCTCGTAAGGGAATCTGAACTGTTATGTGATGCTGTAAAATGTCTTACAAAATTTCAAGCGATTAATATGATGTAATGTCCCTGGCCTTGATTATTTACAATTGGGCGCTGTCACCCTACTATTCCTATCCTAGTTGATTCGTACGAGCACATTTTAAGTTTATTATAACCTGTTCAATCTCTTTGTGGTTGAACATCAGCTCCCTATGCACATTGTTACGATGATTTTATTTCTCATCATTGCGGTGACATTATGTACAATCTTGAATTTTATCAACTTAACGAGTTTTTCGTGTATGTTATACTACATGCAATATAATATATCTCTATCGTGATCTACATTAATGCATCACCAAATTAGTCCACTTATTTTAGCAAATCCTATATCTAAAATTATATTTGTATACTTAAAACTCCAAATATCAATGACTTCTCTATGTATCTCAATGTGTTTCTTCTTTTCAATGTGGAAACTCAGCCATAAGACCAATAATAACATAATTCATAGCTATGGTTTATTGCCGTCTTTCTTATGTCCATAAAACATTTTATAATTGGAGCGTTGACTATATCTTTCACCTTAGATTTAATTTCCATGTAAAATGTCTGAAGAATCATTAATTAATCTGTGTGATGAAATGATTAATTTTTATTAAACTTGGCATTCATTAATTTTATGAAAAAGAAGAAAACATTTTTTTCTTGTGTAAGGGTATTTACGGAATTAATATAGGCCATCTGTCATGGTAATCTTTTATTCATTGATGAATTGAAAATTTGCAGTAAAGGCATCAAAAGTAACAGAATTAGCCAACAAATGAGGCAATACATCCGAAGAGGCTATCAGCTTTTCAAACAAATGTAATTTTCCCTACTTAATTTTTCTCTCATTTTCCGGACAACATTGAACTGCATTCCTCAAACCTTAATTGCATCCTCACATCTCCGTCTAGTAGGTATAGGCCAAATTCTTGCACATGCCACTTCTATTAATGCATCATCTACTCAATTACTCTATTACCGAAAGCTTGTATCTCTCTTGATTAGTAGCTTTAGACCTTTCCTTATTTTCTTCTTACAGTTCCAATCAATTTTGCTATCAGTCTTGGAAATCCAATTTCATCCGCATGTGAAAGAATTGCTGCGGAAGTGAAGCAATTCATCTTACTTACCCGTCTCGATCCAATACAGTGCAGCAATTTGATGACGGTTTCATAACTTCGTGCGTAAGGAATGAAGAACTTGAAATGGAAGTCATGATCTCCAGGCGAAACAATTAATTTCTAACAATGAAATATACTTAACCCGTTGTCTCGCGAACAGAACGATACTTCGATTTGTTCATGCTCTGTTACCCTCTGTAAAATATTAGCTGTAATAATCTACCAATTATCTAAAATCGTTTTATTGAATTTTTAGCCACCCGTAATGATAAAATGGATTTTATTAACGGAGGGAACCAAGATTACACCGGTCCTGGTGTATCGGAGAAACATCTCAGCTAGCTACGAGATATACGACTCGTATATTCATCAGCTGTGATATGTTCGAACGATATATTTTTAGCATTCCAGCATTCTATACTTCATGCATACTTCAATCTCCTTTTATGGGGAATCATTTCATACAGTGAATGCATCTTACAGTTCGATTCCTATCCCGCTCCTAAGATGTAACTTTTTATTTTATATCGCCATTTCCGCTCCCTTTTGCCTGAAGTTCATGGTCTTCTCATCTCATCATACGATATATTTGCTCATTGGATGCTCAGTCAAGATACGAGTAATTTTCCTTGGGATTTGTTCACATTATTGCCTTTAGATTTCCATATTCATTTAATAAGCCTGCCTAGCTACTTCTGAAAGATCAACTATGTACTCACAAATTATTAATCCTAAAAGGAACTTTCAAAGTTAACAATATGCCAGCAAATTATTCAGTATAATGACCATAATTCTATGAGGCAAGAGTTATTGTGTTCTAGATTATACATGCCGGAATGAATGATCTCACTAAAATTATATCTGGAAAATACAAGTTATGTAATCGTCTGATTTAGCATACATCATTCTTCAGGCCTAATTTATAACTGTTAGGTCAGCCACTTCCGATTTAACAAGTGTCCCCATAAGGAGATTCCAACGATTGTTAACTTGAATTGGTATGGCTGCTTTGTATGAATGTGACATTTATTATTATCTCATGGGAGAAATCGTTCTTATCAATTTATAGAGGGTATATTTGAAGAAAAATTGGTTAATCTAATTTCAATTTAGATTTATTCAAATGTTGATTCAGCTTTTTGCAAGATCATTTCATAAAGAGCATACAGTAGGTTCTGCAATTGCAGCGGAATACGATAATGGTAGCGCTCAAAGTATTTTAGTCCGGCACATCATTGTCGCCAAAATCTAGTATCTTTCTTATCGTTATTTGCAAAATTTGTCTTAAAATGAAATGCAGAATCCACTAAAACTTTCTTAGTTTTAGTGGATTTTTTCTTTTTTTTAGTGGCAGTTTTTTAGTTTCGCAACGCAATACTTACTCAAAGTTACATCGTGCTTTGTATTATGAAACACAAACATAGTGAGATAAAATGTTGCAACTCAGCTTCTCTTTCTCTGTTAATTAGTGTTTATAAGAGAAATTCTAAGCTATAAGTTTACAAAATTTGAAAATTTTTGTACATCTATCGTTCATCTAAAGAGATGGAAAAATCCTGAAATGGTTTTAAGAACTGTTTATGATTCTTTTATAATTGCTTTGATACGCCGACGATATTCGTTTTTCATTGATAACACATCTTCTCTTCCAAGGTAATTGGCACTGCGCTGCAATTGTTAACATTTTGTTTTTCTATTGTAAATTATATTGCTTTACTGTAAATGCTATAACGGTATAAAGTATCTTTGTGATGAGATAATGTCCATTAAAGATGGAATCAATAAAACTGTTGACTTTTAAATCTTATGCAATGTAAAATGATTATATTTAAACAACAGACAAAATCCAAAGACTTCCGAGTCTTTGGATCTTCCGAGACTGTCGACTCCCGAGAAATCGTTCGAAATGCACTGCATTAACTGTGTACTTAAGCTGAATTGGTCCCTATAATTGCTAATTTTAGTAGATATTATTGCAATTATATTTTATTAAACTTCAAAGATAAAAAAAAATGCCTTCCTCACGTCCTCTGTTGCATTCCATGTGAAAAACACCCAACTGTCCATACACCCTTAATAGGTGATAATTCCTTGAATAAAAATTGAATAAAAACCTTAGAACACTTTCCACCGGTAAAAAGGACCGCACATCCTTGACCTATACCAATTTCTTCATAAGGATCTAAAATTCAGAGGAGAAACATTTCCCTTAACGTTGATAGAGATTAAGATAGCCGAAGGACAGTTATTAGTCGAAGCAGACACCGGAAGGCTTTGAACGCTTCCGCCTGGCACCGTCCGTAAAAAATATCTAACTCTCGACTAATTACGGCCACCAATTGCTACTCATATGGATGTTCCCCCTTCGTCTCCCGACTCTATCCTTCCGTCTGTCTCTGCTGTCTAACAACTAATAGCCTTTCCTCCGTTACTGATGTAAAATGTCCCGCACTAGGTCAGAATTCCTGCTCCTCATATTTCACGTTTGTCCATACCTCTATTTTCCATTTCTTCCTTGTTTCTTTTCATCCAACTCATAATCTCACAGCTTTTATTCCCATTGGGTATATAAATAATATATATATATAAATATAAATAGTGTATATATCATATAAATAATTCGTACCTTTGAAGATTGAAGTTTGAAATAAATAATGACCCATCGAAAAGCTTAGGTTCTTTCATTCTATTGCCATGATATGGAAAGAATTGCGGTTCACTTTTAAGGGTTAGCTTCAGTAGTACTAATAGTGAACTAAGTGAGAAACACTGTAATTTCCACATAAGATATAATTCAACGACCGTTTTCTGCTAAAATGCCACCAGCAGGTAAATATACAGGAAATGCAATCATTTATATACCGGAAGTTTTGAATGTAGGGTGATATTTCAAAAATGTAATGCAATTGGTTAGGTTTTTAACAACCTTATTTCAGTAGCATCCAGCTTCTTCTCCTTAGGCTGCCTGCAAAGAAGCTTCGGGAAAAAGGAGCTGTGATGGCCGTTTTCTTGTAGGTAAACAGCTTAGGCTGAGGAAGTATATTTACCTGATGATGGTAGCCGAAACCGTTCGTTGAATTATATCTTAAGTGGAAATAACAAAGTGCTTTTCTCCACGAAATCCGGACTGCAATAATAGATTATATTAGTTTCAGCTTAACCAATGGTTGATGTAGAAAATTGTATGGAAGGATAGGACAATCTATTGGACTTCTTCAAGAAAGATCAATCTAGTGGACCGGTCGGAATTGGTTAAAGGGCCACATGTGGCTATCCGGCTGCGAGTTCTACACCACTGAATTGCCTCGTATCATGGCGTAGGTCTATTCAGTTCAGTGACGCAACCAGCAAGATGCTGTAGTCGTTATGCTTCTCTCAGTAAAGGAGAGAAAAGTAATGTAATGATTGAATGTATTAAGTACTGAGATGAATTTTATATACGGTAGTGTAGTATTTATATCCATCGATTGCACATTATAAAAAGCAAGGTGTCATTACACTAGGATACATATTGCAATTAATCCATTGACTACCTTATCTGAGATATGCTGGTTTATTTTGCTTCTCCGTCGGTGAGTTTCTGAGTGAATCACAGATTGAGCGATGCCGTAAGGAACTTCTAAAAGCGTTGTCGAATTCGAACCTCCGAATTTTATCTTTCTTTTCCATTTGTAGTCTTCTAATTGCAAATTACTTGTTCTTCTCATGATTTTTCTGCTCTGTTTCTTGCTCACTCAGTAGATACTCTTTGGATACCTGCGTTATACTATACATGATCAATGTTACTGATACGTAAAAATGACTCATATTGTGAATCGGAAAATTTTATATCACTGCAATAAGACGATTAGAATTTTTCAGATTTAAAATAAATTAGTCAAATTAAGAGCAGCCCCTCTCAGCCTAGAATGGGTTGTCAGAAAAATCAAACTTAGTCGGATCGAATTAGTCGACTCTAACAGAATGTATGTAATAAGTGATCAGTTAAGTAAGATAACATCAATTTATCACAAAAATCACACATCTTTGAGATAAGTGCATGATTTTGTGTCACAAACTCTATTGGGTTAGTTTTATTTGAGCTTCTTAAATCCAATTTTCGCAGTTGACATCGACAAAAGTTTATTTTTTTAATCGCCAAATAGAATTGAATTTTCCGAAAAACGAATTATAAAATATTTTCATTTTACTATTTAGCTTATCCCGCATTATATTACTAAAGATGTATTAAGCATATGCAAGGGGAATGCGGTTAATTGCTTTCGGGAGGACCACCCCTGCATACCTATACGCACGGTCTACTTTGAAAAGACGCTAATATGTATGCTGGACTTCATCGGCCACAGGAACCTCTTGTATGACCTTCAAGAGCTATTCGCAGATGATAATTTTAAGTTCAACGTAGTTTCATTTCCTTGCAATGCCAGGTAATAATAGGTCCTTTTGCTGCTGGAAAGTTTGGAGTCCCTTAATGCCAGTCTTACATAATGCCGTTGATTTCCACCAAGGGTCAACTGCTCTAATGACTTATGTTTTTAAGATAGATATTATTCNATTTCGCCCATAAGATTTACATGGGGGTGCTTTTTAATTCTTTTCCGGAGCACTTTCCGAAAAGCCAAATTGCTAAAATTCGGAAAATGAATAGGATTAATGGGTATAGTTCATATTCAAGCAACTTATAAGTTGACCCTTGGTTTGATGCCAGGGAACGTTACTTTTTACTCGAAAGGAAATGGACAGTAATCTCGGATTATATTTTGAACTGATTCCGATACGACTTCGCCTTGATACCTGAATGTTAGTTATTTAGAGGAGCATCTAAACCGTAATATGAATGGCCAATTACCGCAAATACAGTGACGTATGGCTGGGGGTGTATTGATACCTTACCTAATCTATAAGATTCTCTGTTGCTATGGTAGCTGGAGGAGATTCTGTTCCGCAGAATTTATGCATTTCGAGTACATATCTACTAAACTACCCTGGGTTCGATGCTAGGACTTTTCTAGAAATCTTGTCCATTCAATTTACACTTGGGGGCTTTTTTGAAATTTATTTCGGTCAACTTCCGAGAAGCCAGATGCCTGTAATTTGGCATGTGCATAACATTCGTGACTATATTTCGCACTCGAGGTTTACCGCTTCCATGTTGGTCTATAGTTCAGTGCCATGGCAGGTGAAATATTCCTCTATATAAATTGCACTGGAAACTCGGTACATATTTTTAGCGACTTCCCGATATGATATCGCCTTAAAACCTTAAGGATATGTAATGGAGGAGCTTCTGAATCGTAATACTAACCGAACAACTATCATAAATCCTGGGTTCGACTCTAGGTCGGTTTAAATTTCGCCCGTTCAAAACACATGGGGCGGCTTTTTAATATATCTCTATGCGATATTTCCCATAGAGCTAATAAGATATTACTTGGCGAATAAAAAGTGTTTGTGACTATTGTAGATAGTTTACTTCCGGATTGTTCCGTCGTCCAATGCTAGGGCTCGCAAACGTCTGAATTCGATTTTAGGCACTATTTTACTCTGGTAGGGAATTTATAAACATCAATTACGCTGATAAATAATTCATACTTTTTATTTATCATACGACTGTTACGAACAATCGAAGAACAATATTGGCGTAACTTTATTTTATACTCGTATCTCAATTTAGAAGAAAATTTAATGTAGTCGCACCATACAGTTTACGAAAGGCTACATCAGAGGAACTCTGGCATCATCAGTGGACCTTAATAAGTCTTATAAATTCTACTAATAACTCTTGTAAGAAAGCATGTAAACTTTTCCTCGCTATTTCAACTTCCGTTCGACAGCTTGTTGATGACGGCGTCGGGAAGCGTTCACTGGGCCATCGGCCATCCGCCGATAACCTCGTGATGCCGATTCGGCCTTATCCTATAAACGCACGCTCAATCAACTTTGCATTCCTTCCTCAACCACCTGAGCTGCAAATCGCTTTTACAAATTTCCCTCGCTATCTTTACACTCCCATGAATTATACAGAGAGACATTTATAAGCAAATTTATTTCGTTCATATTTCTTCTAAGATACCAAGGCTACGGGGAAACGATTAAACAGAAAGTCGACTTCATAGAAAACATAAACTCTTTTTCTGGTTTTCAATTAAACCTTTTTATCGTTCTATAACATATGTCAAAATGATTATTAGAACTTTGAATAACTTAGCTGAAAGTCTATTACTCTGAAAATCCCTGAAGTACTGGATAAAGACAACGTCGTTTTAGCAGTTGCTAACAATGGCTGTAAATTGGATTAGCATAGATCTTCCAAGGTTTGGAAATATCTGATTACCCTTCCATACTGAAAAAACAATTTTAAATCAACGAACACGAATCTGGTTTCTTCTTGGAACTATCAATCATTAGAGTGGTTTGAATAGACCTCCATTCATCTCTTATCTTTTTATCATTTTATTTTTTCATAAGATGTTGCTCCTGCATCCTTCTTCACTTGTACCATATATTGATCCCTTTGCCTCCCTTCGTATTGTACCACCTCCATCATTTCCTCTAATACACTTTTTCTAAATTCTCGTGTCTCAATATATCCCCTACTAGTTCTGTTCTTCTTTTCACAAGACTCTTCCATAGTGAAGTCCTCTTCTCTCCCACTCTCTTAAACAGCTCTTCATTTTTCACTCAACTAATCCTCAACACCAAAACACCTCCAAGGCATCCTGTCTTCTGTCCTCCTTCCATACGGTCCAAGTTTCGCATCCATATAAGGCAGTGTTCCACACAAAAACGTTTATAAATTTTTCCTCTGGTTTACGTTGATATTTTTTGCATTAAAAAGTTTTTATATTGAAATATTTGTGTTTTTTATTGTTGTAAGCTCTTTTTGCCATTGATATTCTATTTCTTATTTCTGTTTTGCTGTTTCATCATTTGTTATCGTAGGTCCCATGTATTCGAATATTTTGACCATTTACATAACTTTACATTGAATACTCAATTTACAATTAACATACTTATGTTTACTGCAAACCTTACCCGCTGATATAAGAATCTGTTTAAGAATTTATTTAACGAAGTCATTTTGGCATTGTACTTCCTTACATCGATCCCTCGATATATTCTTTTACTATTTATTTCAAATACCAAAACTCAAATATTTATTATTCGGAGAATATCTACATTTCAGTTTGATTATTCCTAGAAATTTACTGTAGTCGCTATTTGTTCGTTTATATTTGTCATGAAATCTATGATTTTGTTAACTCGCAGAATATTTCACTGAAAGTTAGGAAGTAAATATTATTAAATATTTTTAGTTCACCACCTGATCCTGGCTGTTATACGAAGTTGTAATTGTGTTTCTGAGATCTCCTAACTTGCTAAAGATTCAGCTGTTGCCAGAGTAGTTTTGAATAGCAGCAGTTAAGAATTTATTATTATTATGTTAACTCAGCCGTCTATGTTTTTTGGAGAATCCAGACATTGCAACAAAATTTAGATTTGTTTTAAACAGGCAGAATAACCTTGCAAATTTTAATTTTTTCTTTCAAACGTTTACCATTCCCATACTTCAGACTTTACTCTGTAAAAATCGATACAACTATTGATAAATAATAATTAATAAGTATCACCATACAGTCCAGTGTGTTAGTACAAATCACATATACTCTTAATTTTTACTTAAAGCGAAATGTTTTTATTGTGAATATATTCATATTTATAAAACTCTTTATTGAATATGAAAATATATTTAGAAATATTATAAAAGCTCAAATATGAATCAAACTTGATTATTAAATGAATATTAAAAAGGAAAGAGAAATCATTTTCGATTAAATTCTTAAACCTTAATTTAATTTAGTCCTCTGATCTCGATGAATAATTTTTAAACCGTCAACGTAATTAAATCATTCCTTACGGATGCTTTGTGAGTCCATTATCGAAAGTTTCGGTGGTTTAGTTTCATTACTACACCACATGTGCAAAAAACCGAAAAGTAGATATCTCGGATTAACGAAGTAAATCTACTCGATGCGTGCGTAGCAAGGATAAGAACGACTTCATTGTAAATTTTATTTAATCTTCAATTCAGTCCTACAAATCGAAAATACTATCTTACGTTCCAAGTTAATTTACATAACTTTTCTGAAACGTACATCTTTATAGCTCGACTCAGGTCGCAGACGCAGAGACGCAGGTCAAGATTACCTTTTAAGGGTTACGCATTAATTGGAACGTTCTTATTTTCACATTTTCCTATCAGTGGAAGGCAAAAAGTGGAATTCCAAGAGCTTAATACATCACTATCAACGTACGTTGCAAGCACTCCTTTTCTCATAGTGGTATAGAACTATAAAAAGTACGGATAAAAACTTTTAATTTATGTTAAGAGAGTTTCCTAACCGGTTAGAAACTTCACTCTCCCGTTGCCGTTAATTATGAGAACAGTTTGTTACTTTAAAAATATTTTATTTATAAGAATCCATAAATCAATACGCAGTTCCAAAAAATATATATTAATAACAAGGGAAAACCATTACATTATTACTTAAGAATTTACGCAAGATCTCCCATCGAAGAGAAATGTTTCATCTTCTATTATGGGATTCATAAGAAGTTATTAATTTCGGATAAGATGACGGTAAAGAAACCGGTAAGGAATCATTACATCCTTACTTACAATTTAGAGATTCACGGGTAAGAATTAAATCTTACCAATAATATCGACAGTAATTCATACTGGTTTGATTCCATGCTAACAATGATCCATCCCTCTGTATCATTCATAATAGGACGCGATAAATTAACGATGAATTACATTCTAAAAATGTATATAATTCTCGAATCGGCAAAAAAGTAATCGTTTCCTAAGCAGTCCTAAGTATTTTGCAGTCCCTTTTCAGACTGTATTTTGATGACGGCGTTATCAGTTGCACATCAAATGACGAATTCAGTTCTTTAATGTTTACTTATTTTCTTTCGCAATCAGTTCATTTCTACTTCTATCCCAGATTCCTTTTTCAACGTAAAAAAAGGTATCTGGGATATATACTGTATTCCTTACAGAGGTAATTCTCGAACTCTTCTTATTCAATCATTTATTCAATAATTTACAGCACTTCTTACATTTCCGTGGATAAAATAAATACTGAAAATACATGCTGGGTATTTCATTCCTCTTTTTTACTGAAGATATTGGTTAAATTTTACTTTCGGTTCTCTCGGTCTTGCAATGAATTTCTTCTTGAATGCAGACCTAGTTTTATATTCTCGCAGCTATTGCCTGAAGAAATGTTGCTCATTTAATTTCTCTGTTCAGGTTTGTCATCATAATGTAATTATATTATCAAACTCTAATTTATTACATTTCTCGGTTATTAACCGTACTATCACCATATTTATTTATTTTATCCAATTAAGTTGCACCATTACTGACTATAAGTTATATATATACTACTTCAATTATAAAATTTTCTCTCCCGCTTATCGTTAATACTGGACCTAAATTCCACATCGGGTAGTACCAAATATTCCACCTTATTTCCGACAATAGTTCATCTTTCTTTTTTAAGTACATATGAATTTTTAGCTATTTCTCAAAATCCAAGAATAAACCAAAGGCAAGGAAACCAAATCCCATGCTCTTACTTCCCTGAAACAATAAGCCAGGCACGTCAGATCTTGACGTCGAACGTAATCAGGAATCAAACCACCTTTCCCACAATTCATAGGACAGTGACTGTGAATCTATATCACGCGTAGCATAAGTTGCACGCGAGATCATTTCGTTTGGAGTTTGAGCTGAAGAGGAAAGTTTGTTGAAAATCTTCCCTTACTCTTCCAGTTTTACAATCTTACTTGCATAGCTGTAGATATTCTTACGAAGTTTAATTTATTTATTTTAAGCCTTGGTTGACTCAAACCAGATGCCAGCCTTAACCCATGTACCTCTTCATATACAGCTTTTAAGTAAAAAATTATTTTCCGTGACTACCAAGTTACAAAATATAAACTTGAGGAAACGTCACTATCTAAAACATTTACGTATAAACAAAATCATTTTTTTCTCCAGTTTAATCTCTAATATTATATGGACCTTTATATAAATATTATAGAATTAAAAGTCTACAGTCCAACATTGCGTCACAACTGATGATACTTAATCGATATGTTATATCATTATCAAGGAAATTTTAATCAAACTTCTCATTGATGAGACGAATTTATATTGATTGCCATTTAATTCGGATTCTTGACCTCGATTTAAATGACAAATCTTGAAATCTAAAGCCTACGACTAGGGAATGCATCTGTAACTAACCAAGATATCGCACGAAATAATCAAATTATTGGGTTCCTTCAGACTTTTTCAGGAGCCTTTGAGAGTCTTTTTTTCGTGTCGAGACGAGATTTAATTATCGAGTAGTCTTCAGCATTTTCTTTCGGATCCGTATTGTTTCCTTTTGTTATTAGTTGCTCTTCTTCCATGGCATTTATGCTTACTTAATTTCAATAGTCCTCTTAAAGACATTTTTCGTAGAAACTTGTTTTCTACAGCGTAATCTTCTCGATATAATAGTGATAGAAGCTAGGTAAAATAAACCATTTATATACAGCTCATTGGTTATACATTTATTACGTATTTCTTTAATATTGTGCTGTATTGATAACTATAAAACTATTGATTTTAGATTTATTTTTCAGAAGGAACTCTTATTAAAGTTAAACATGGTGAGTAGAATTATTTTAACATAATTAAATTGTTAACTTAAGTCTAAAGGAAGGAATATAGTCATTAATTTGACGAGATTCGAGTTCGATGTAATCGAGTAGTCGTCGTTCGGATCCGTATTGTTTCGTTTTGTTATTAGTTGTTCTTCTTTCATGGCATTAATAGTCCTCCTAAAGATATTAGAAGATGATATTTATCTTAAAGGTTATATTTAAAAGTAAGCGTAATTGCTGGTCTTACGATTAGCACTGAATTTTTCATTTAATCTAGTATTGGCCACTTATTCTTTGAGTGAAAAATCACCGTACAAACCCTTGATGATTTAGGAGAAATTAGCGTGTAGAATTATAGATATTTTATCGAATGGAGTGCAATTTTAATGTAAGATTCTACACTTATTTTGGAAGAAAATATTTCTCGTATATTTAACAGATAAGGTTTGCAGAAAAAGTAATCCTTTATTTCCACCAAGGGGCATACTTTACAGGAATTTATGTTGACTTGGAAAACTAGTAAACATGGTGGACCCTGAATCGTCAACTTTTTACAGTGTAGGTGGTTTTAATGTGCTATGCAGTACAATGTAACAATAATTAATTAATTGCAATATTATGCTCAGGAGTACGTAATGTTTTTTAAGGTAAATACTCAACATGTTCCTGGTGTCGCTTTTAGGCAGTTCTCAACGGCTGAGTTTGCTTACAATTACGTTTCCACGAAGTTCATAAATATCTCTCGCACATCTGCGTCCCAGTGTACGGCTCAAGAAATAAATAGAATTTTTTCCGGCGGTCAGGACCTTATGTCCACCGGGACATGCGGCCGCTGCTGCCGAGGACTTGGAAAAGCGCTGCTTCGGTCACTGCAGCTGGTCGGAGAGCGTGCATACCCTCCCCTTGACCCCCTCCGCTCCCCCTCCCCCTCGCAATGCATTTGATGCGTTCAGATCGCCGCCGCCTCCTCGCATTCGGACCCTTTCCTCACCCCCGACCGCCTCCGTCACGCAAAAGAAGTCGGGAACCGCTTTGATACTGCACGGACTGAGTAAACCCCACACTGACGCCTTCTTGCCTCGAAAAGGAGTCCACAAAAATATAAAAACGAGTATATTTGTAAAAATCGTAATTCTAACTGTTTGAGGCAAGCGGGAACGGGCGATTAGTAACTGCAGAGCTCTTCGAATGAAACACTACCTCCTCCTAGATTGAGAATCTCGTCTGTAGCTTTTTTTAATGCAGTTAATTTAATTGTGGTCATTAAAAGTCTATATTTCGCATTGCAAATTTTTTTTTCAATACGTGAAATCTGGAGAAATGCTGTGGATTGTGGTCGAAGAATTTCTTGCTTTTTACTGAAGAAATCTAATATACGATGATATAAACTAGATAGCACAAAATTTAACCGTAGAAAATTAGTACTAGTTTTCATTCGTCGGAGAAGGTGACATAAAATAATATCCTCGAAACCTGAGGTGTGAAACCATCTTCTCTGAGAATCTATAACAATGAGTTGTTCATCAAAACGACTTGAAATTGCCTTTTTCGTCAGTTCAGGTGTAACTATTTAGGAATAGTTACTGCTAAATATTATTTATAGAATAGAAAAATAAACCGGGAGGAAAACTCCTTTTAATAAATCCAGGATAATTATAAGCAAGAAGTGAATTTTATTTTAATCACTAAACCGTTCAGTAGTATAGTAGTGCCGTTCAGGTGTAGTGAGTTCATTTAATCCTTAAAAGGGGTTGAGGGGTGAATAGGAAACAACTTTAGCTTGCGTGACAATAAAGTTTTCGTAGCATACTTTCCCACTATCTTCACTCTTGCTTCAAGATTTCGGCCTTATTTATAGATTTTCGCATCGATCCTTATCTCGAATTTTCTATTTAAATTCCATTGGGCAATATTTCATTCACCGCAAAACACGAGGCAAAATTAGTTCTTTGCCTTTAAAACACTTATAAAAACGAGACACAGCTTAGTTCATAATAAATGGCAAATTTTCGATTTGTGATCAAGCCGAGTTTCAATTAAAAAGTAAATTTTCAGTCTTACGTGGTGATTTTACCATGCGAAAATTATTTATTTCGCTAAATTTTACGCGTGGGCTAATTGCGGGATCGAAACTTCTCGTCAGTATATAAATCCGTAAACCAAACGCTTCAGTGGCCAGAATATGCAGTTTTATTCGAGCTTTTTTCCTACGCCGAATTCTAGGGTCGAATTCTGCGCTCATCTCCTCCGTCCTTATCTCCTCATTGCGAGCGCGATGCAACTTTTTTTTATTCCCGCAATATCTCTCTCTGCACCTCGACGACTTAAATGGATTCCATTTTCGTTTTATCCGCGATAAATAAATCCGCGGCGCGGCTTAAAAATGTATGGCGTCCATTTTCATCGCCGGACCAAAAAAATTCAATCAATCAAAAAACATATGCATCGTAATTTTTATGTGCAAGTTCCAACCGCCGTGAGTTCGCAGCGGATCCTTTGCTACTCATCGGGGAGTAAAATAAAGGGAAATTGGCGAACGGGTCCCGGTATTTACAGACGAATAGTGGATTTCGCTCCCCGCACCCTCATAAGCATGATCGGAATACTATCCGTTTAATTTTCTGAAGCGATATGGTTTTCACCACGCGCTGACGGTTTCGCTCGAATTTTTCCATCCGAGTGTTTCCTCGACGGGATAACTTTAAACGCGGTTTATCCTATATTTTCCGAAAGCATAATGGTGAAGCCACCGAAAATAATCACATCTTTCACGTTTGACCATTTGAGGGGTACTTACCTAAATGTGGGACGGGAAAATTCGTAGGAAATGGTAATCTGTGATAATTGGCATGAATTCGAGCCAGATAGATATTTTAATCGCTGGGTCGTCCCACTTTATCCCTTCCGATGGTAATGGAAATTTTTTTCTCTGTGGAAATCATACCAGTTGCCTTAGATTTATTTATGAGTAAATCTACATATTTGTATTCGTCATTGATAGTTTCTTAGATGCATGCATAAAATTCATGTATAAAATATGAAATTTTAAAATATTCTTTCATTATCAAGAAATAATTAATCGCTTGAATACTAAATGATTGAAAGATTCACGTATTTCTAGGAATGAGAAAGTAATTATATTATACTTAAAGAATCTGATAAGTCTTTCTTCTCAGATTGTCTTTCAGCAAATCAAGTTTTTCCTGGTCAATTACGATAAAAACATCAGGCTTCTGTCGTTTTGCATGAGGATGATGTTTCACTAATACAGACAGTCTACATTTCTAAGATCTTTGGAGTTAAACAGCTTTTTGATTGATATAATAGATATTGCTTTACTCTCGAGACATTACAAAACATTCCCCCATGACTTGTAAGGGATATAATATCGCATCTGTTCAATAAATATTTCAGAATTTTATTTTCACTATTATTATTTTTTGGGCTTTCGGATAGCCAATCCAGTTCGAGGGTTGTAGTCTTGGGATCGATTCCGGGGGGGGGGTCCAATATGTGCGAAATGACCAAAGTTGTTGAACCACTTCTAATAATATTTCTACTGCTATTACCGCTACTATTTCCCTATTTAAAACCATGTATTATTGTGTGTTTTGCCGCCGCATTCAAATTACAATAGACGTACACTTCGGTATTTAAAGGTCTACTAATGCATATGCCACAAATCTTAGAAAAGTTACAAAACTTTCGAGAGACATCGATAAACTCACTTCCCCGCTCATCAAGGCATTCGGTGTTTATTTAGGAGTTGACGGGGCGGGGAGGAGAAAGAGGAAACCCGCCGCCTACAGTAGACGGAGAGAGAGAAAAACCAACACTCCCAACGACTACCGGACAAAAAAACAACCCCAGAAAGTTTTAATGACGACACGGAAATACAATTCCGATCGGAGCGGTTTCCCGACCACCAATTCAATTCAAATAAAATAGCGATAATGCAGCATATGTAAATGAGTAACCTATCGAAGAATATTGATTGAATTATGACCTTGCATTGGATAACCTGTTTTTAAACTGCAGCGATTCGCACATGGCGACCTAAACGGACCCGCTATGGACGGACTCACTCTCTCTACGTTGCGAAAAAAATAACTGCCCCTGGGGTCGGAACCCCGTCCCTTCGATTATCATCCCCTACGGCTGCAAACGGATCGAAAAAAATGGCGATCGAAAAATATAGATTTGGGGTGCGAAGGGAGGGACCTGCGGTTCGAGCCCAGTCGGATGGAATCGTCGTGCCATTATTGGGACGAAAACCAGCAGTCCTAGCGCATTCTCCGCCGTAATTCTCACGCTAAATGCGGTAATAAGTGCACGCGAGAGGTGTGGTGTGAAAAAAAAGAGAGAGAAAGAGCGTCATAAAGTTTTTTGCTCGGCTCCATAAGTACATTTCGACTCCAAATGACTGTTCCTCCTGACTCTCCCCGGCTTTCTTCCTTTTGCTGTAATTTATTGTCACTCACCTCCTGTAGCTCGTAATTCATCACGTGCTTTACGTACTGAACGGCCCGAGATTTTTATTTCCCTACGTTCTCTGCGTTCTTCGAATCTTTTTACGGTAGAATTCGGTGTGTCCTTCGGTAAAATCTCTGGGAGACCATCAATGAGAATGGCGAATTATTAGTAATTATATTGGAAAAGACTTCTTAAGAATGAAGGAGTGATACAGAAGAAAGAATTTTCTTTTTAGAAACAAAATAAGTTTTATCCCCAAATAAGGTTAATAATTTTTTAGTTCCTTTAATATGGGCTATGCCGATCGAGGAAAAACTTTGGTTCTGGAGCGGGCTGTAAAGTAGAAAAAATAAGAAAGCTTCCTCAACGAAATTCTTAACAAATTGGAGGAAAGTTATTCCAGTAGTAAGGCAAGTTCTTTAAGAAACACGGTATAACTATATCTTAAGTACGTATCTCTCAATCCATAAGACGCACCATTTTCCAGAGAAAACTTAATCTAAAATCACCTGCGTTTTAAGGGCCAAGGGTTAGGATTTTTTAACGTAAGAAATAGCCATAAATAGTGATAGTAAACAATATTGCGCTTTGATTTTATCTTCCCATGACCGTGGAAGCCTTTCTAGCAATGTTGTGCTTTTGTTGTTAGAAGTTGTTTGTCAAAAGAACTGTTTCTTTCGGGCCTAATCAATAGTCGACAAATATGAATCTATCATAAGGCTTATGCTCACTGTGGCTTTCCCATTACTTTAGCTAAAGGCACTGGCAGAAGAAATCATGAGTGAAGGACTAAAAGTCACCGGCAACGTTTACTTGTTAAGTTTCCTTGAGATTTGAATCTTCGTAAGGTTGGCATACTCAAATTTACTTGTCTGCTCGCTATCAAAATATCCTCATATGCTTCTGTGGATAAGAAGCTGCATATTCAGCTATTTCCCTTTTCCGGGATGTTTATATTTTATCGATCCTTTTTTTATATTTTATGTTTTCATAAATAATTCCAAACAAATCTAACCCGATAAGAGTTAACCCAACACTTTCAAATATGCTCATACCTGGTGTATACTTCCCAACCTGATTGAATCTACTCAACCCGAGAAAACCCCATCCAAGCCAAGTAAACCCAACTTCCTCCCTTCGCCCCGCCAAACCTACACCCGAAAATTCCCGTTCGATCCCCGATTCGGGGTATTGGACGCAATCTGTGACAAATTGGACATTCACCCACGTCATAAAAAATTACATTTTTTCCTACCGCGTCCGAATGAGAGAGAGAGGTATAAAATAATTCGGAGCCGGGAAAAGAGAGAGAAAAAAGCGAGCGAATTGCGGGCGGATTTTCGAATCGCGTCTCATCCCTCCGCTTCTCTCCCTTCAATTTTTTCTGCGCTTCTCATCCCGTACAAGAGGTATAGCGCACATCCGTGCGATGCACGAAAAGTTGCCCCCTTCTGGGTATCGAAGGGGGTCTCTGCACGCGTGAAAACGGAGGGTGGGGAGCTGAGTCACTGTATATCCGGCAACCCTTACTCTCCCCACTCTCTATCATTCGATTCGCTCCACTGGGATCAAAGTTAAGGTGGGAGATGCGAGAGAGTGTTACGGGCGCATGGAATGGGTGCCTCGAGTGGGATGGGTCGGACCCATTAGTCGGCCATGGGACTCGTATCTTCTCTCCCCAACTTGGCGGTACCGGGTTCGAGTCGGACGAGGGTCGCAGTCCGAAAACAAGCCGTTTCGACCCTGCGAGTAAAAAAGGGGTTGCACCTGGACTGATTTTTTTCTCTTTCTCGGAGTCACTCGCAGTCTTAAGTCGCGGTCTTAAGGTGGCCTCGCGACGTGGGTGACAGCGGTGTCACACACGCACGCGGAAGAGTTTTGGCGGGAAATAACAGGAGTTCCCGAGCAAAAAAAACACGCTCGGGCGATTCGCGAAAACCCACAAGCTCTCCACACGCGGGTCACACGACAATTTTTTTCGCAATCTCCCTCTCCCCTTCCCCGGGTTTTCTCCCCAACTCCTCTTCCTCCGCTGCAATAATTGCGATATTTTTTCCCTTCCCCTACTGTCAATTTCTCGAGCCCCCACCCACCCACAAATCCACACTCCCCCTTCCTGTCCCGAACATCCCACTCTTTCCCGTCCACAATATGAAACTGCGCGATGCATACTCACCAGCCATTTTGACAAAATGCTCCTATCTCCCCACACCCACCTCCTCCCCCTAAAAATAACTCACTTTCTCCCCCCATCTCCCCGTGCGTCGATGATGGGTCCGGCTTCGAGCCTCGGGGCAGAGCTGGGGGACCGGTTGTCATGGAAAGAGAGCATCTCTCGCTCCCTCTTCTCCTGCACCCCTTGTTGTTTGGTGCAACCAACTCTCCGAGCGCTCATCGAAATTCTCGCATACATGCTCACGGTCGCGATTATTTTTTTTTTCATTTCTCGCATTCATATAAATATGCGTAAGGGACTGTGCAGATATCGATGCGTCAGCTACACGGCTGAAAATGATATATATATA